>CAKNEU010000162.1:0-62453 GCA_930272665.1 Mariannaea elegans | reverse complement strand
ACCGACCTTTTCCCAACAGTTAGATAGAAAATCAAGAGCTTCTATGATTCAATTCCTCCCCTCATTGAATGTGACAATTAGTGCCACTCAAACATATCAGGCCCCAAGACAACCACTGTATCATTCCACTTTCCAAGTAATTCGCTAATACTTTTTCTTATGTTTTAAGTCAGTTAAGCAGAATTTAATTTCGCCCAGCTTTGAAATATAATGTAAATGGATCTTCTGAACTAGCTGATCAACGCCCAGTCACGAATCTCGGACGAGAAAGATGTGAGAGACGGAGTCAGAGACTGTCTACGGGATGGACTAATTCGGTTACAGATATTCAAAGGCCTTGAAAATAGACACCTTTAATGTTTTATCATGATTATCATCGATAGGTAACGAACGGTTTGTGTGGTCTTGGTGACGCCTTAGGGATAAATATGCAAACTTGCCTGTTTAGGCAAAAGGGGTGTTTAACCTGGTGTGACGGCAACATTCTTAGTAGCTATAAAACATGAACTGAATCCCAACTGGTCAGAGGTAGACGCCAATATTCCTGGTGTCAGGACAAAGTGTGGGCTTGCAATGCCTGGAACCTTTAAAATGGTCACTTGTTAAAGCATAAAAAACGCAAAGCCGCATTGGGGACGCTTGGAAAAGGCGGGGACCAAGCCACTCGTATTATTGATTGGACCGACTGCAACGAAGGTTTAAAGTCGTCCGCTTCGTCATGAATGAGATTGGCCGAATGCTGAATTACGTGCATCATGAACGGGTCGGTGGCATTTATGGCGCGGTGGAGTCTCACAGCAACCAACACAACATCATGTGGCTTCGCTTACCTCGATAGACCCCGCGCGAGTGTCTGTCTCTGCTACTCAATTATTGTATCTAATTGACAGCATGACCGATTGTATCCATTTCCCGGCAGTTTGGCATCGGGACGATTCCGCGACGCCTCTGAATCATGGTGACGTTGGTGGGAGTCGAACTAATAACATGGCGTCCGCTTAACCTGCGAACTGCGGATATCAGTTCATAATTATAAGGTAAGGTTATGAAGTAAAATCTGTCCCTGCGTGATATACTTATACCAACCACTTAATCCCAATAGTGAATGCTTTTGCTTACTTCAGTTCAAGCAATAATCGGCATCAGCAAATTGATCAACTAATCGCTTCGAGACTCACCACTATCAGACCCGTTCGACCCCTTCTAACGCACACAACATGGCGCACGATGGCGGCGCTGCACACAAGATCGTCTCCGTGATCCTACGGTTTCTGGAATTTTCTTGCGCTGTGATCGTCCTTGGGCTTCTGTCCCGGTTCGCGTATTTGCTCAGCATCGCTGGGGTTAACATGGATGGACGACTTATCTACGCAATGGTCGTCGCGGGTATTGGTATTGTTTATTCTATCTTCCTTTGCCCACCATTCGATACCCTCTTTCTAAGCTTTGCTTTCGACTTCATCCTCTTCATCATGTGGTTGGTAGCGTATTGCTTGCTCCAATCGGTAGGACCCCTTTTGCCCCCTTTGGAATGGAGACTAAGGATTGGACGACAGAAAACAGCAGGTCACTCATGCACAGCACGCTGGTATGATGACTATTGGGGCTACTACTGGGGACGATTTTGGACTGTTGGGCCTGTAGGTAGAGTCAACATCAATAGTGCTGGGTGTGCACAATGGCGGACTGTTCTTGCCTTTGCGTTCATCGCTTGGTTTCTTCACCTTCTCAGTGGAATTCTGGTAAGATACCCAAGGCTTTCATATCAAACATTTTAGGATGCTTACTAATTATTACTCAGGGCGTATACGTCGTCCACCATTACGTTCTCGTCAAAGATGCGGTAAATTCGGCCAAGCAACAGATGAGAAAAATGTCGCAGTGAGTTAACTCTGTCTGAGTCAACCATATCGCAGTTTTCACTAAAATTTCCTTTCTCAACCTCAAGCAGCAGTCGTCCTTCGAATGCTTATAACAGGGACTCTACAAACAGGGACTCTGCAAACATGGAAGCCACACAGGAGGGAACCAATCCTACACAACCTCTGCCAGCAGTGTAATTGCGAACGCACGTTGCAATAATATGGATATCGCTTCGTTTTCCAGATCGAGTTTTCTGATTATTCACTGCTCGGTCCGTGATAGTGTGCTAATACGGTCTTCTTTGTTTTCTTTGTTGTTCTGCTATATTCTGCGGTACAATTATCGATCCCGTTACAACCTTTAATTAATTTTAATACGCTACACACCATTGGCCTCGGGAGTACCGTTAGATTCGATATCGTTCACTTAATTCATGTCGTTCATAAGCATTAGTGCCCAACACGTCGTATTCAGCATCTGAACCATGAATCCACCATAGGTTGAGTTTCCTTTGGGCGTTGTAGGTGAAGACATTTTCGACCGGCCCAGAACATGCATGTTTCGAGTCTTAATTGGGTTTGCCGAGCTCGTACTGGCCCATGCTCTGGTGGCTTGAACGCCCTCAAACCTAATACCCGACGTCCAGTGACGTAGAGCTTGTGGCATCTTCGGTAAAGCAACCTCTTGTGACAATTTTTGCCCTTACACAATGGAAATGTCAGATTGGTCATTTAATAGATGGTGAGAAATAAAGGGGTTCCAAAGGTGGGCATTCTAGACCTATATCTGCAGGTTGCTATGTCATGATTAACACCCCGATGCAAGCCACAAACGCATAACATCCGATACACCCCATCCATGCTACCAACTTCACCGCACCACTCGTGGTGATAATTTGCTCTGGCTCATACGTAATTGGCGTGGTTGAGTTCGTTGTGCCGTTCCAGCAATATTTCGAAAAGCAATTTACACATTCCGAGGGAATATCCATCTTTGTGCGGGAGAAGCTGCGAGCCAGGATGGCGCAGCTTACACACGTAGTCCAGTTAGAGTCTACAGTGCCATTGCCCATAGTCGCGACGTTGTATCCGTTACGAATGACGTCGTTTCGTTCGTCGACGCTGTATTCGAGGTCGAAAGTTGAGAAGTTGGAAAGAAACGAATAAGGTGCATTTGGTAGGTAAACGATCAGCGGGTCTGAGGACTTGGCATCACACCCAAAAAACGTTGGACGTTTATTCAGGCCTAGATTCACGAAAGTATTCTGGTCTGGAACCTGTGGGAAGTCACTGTCATCGGCCGAAAACCCGGCCTTGGACCGATTGTACGTCGCGACGAGTGCAGTTCCGTTTGGCCAGTAAGTTTTTGTGTCTGCTGATCCGTCAACAGCAAAAATGACGTCGACTTGGCGATCTGGCAGAAGGAGGGGATGCAGTGGTATGTTCTGTAAGTCCTCACCACCATCTACAAGCGTAAGAAGCGTCGAGTTGGAGTTTGTGTTATCGTCAGGATTGTATTTGTAGAAGGGATTAGGCCAGCTTGCGATGTCCTTGTTCTCGTCTCCAATTTGCGCGAGCGTGCTGTTTATGGCTCCCAACAGGAAGTCTGGGACACCGGACGCTCCTTGAAGCTGCAAAAATGCTTGGTTAAACAGAGAGGAAGATGTTCCCATGACGAAGCCGGCGTTGTCGAAGCCCGCGATGCACTTTCCGTTGCGGCCGACGGTCCCATTCGTGAAGTTTGAACCAATATACTTCAAGGGGGCAAAGGCAGAGGTGCCCTTGTCGTAAGATCCCATTTCCCAGGGATTAAATTCGAAGACAGTAGAATTGGACGGTATTAGGAGCTGTCCAAGGGCTCTTTCTACAGCGACGATGAGGGGCATGGGTGCCTCGGCCTGTGAGAATTCAGGGTCCTGTGCAATTGAGGAGAATGTATATGCTGTGAGGTGATTAGCTCATGCTTCGCCCTCTCCTGTTATCTGCTCGAATCATACCCGGTCCTCCATCACTGGCGTTGACCAGCTGATACGACAATGCCCTACCCCAGTAATCGGTAATGCTTTTGTTGTAACCAGCGTCGACTTTATCCTTGACGTCTTGATATAATTCACGGTAGTACTGGGTTGCAGATAGGCCATCGGGTCCTAGATTTGTTGAAGTGAGCTTCTGGTCTTGTGGATAACAAGGAAGCTAACAAACCCTCAATGATCGAGTGCTCAAATTGCCAGAGCTTGCTAAGAAAGCCGCTGGATGAGAAGATGATGGACTCTACAGTGGTGAAATTCTGCACATAGAGGCTTCCGACGAGCCAACTTCCACCGGAGAGTCCGCTGAGATATGTTGCCGCCTGAAGTATACCACCGAGCTGACCATTGCCCACCGAGTTTGCTGAGCGATTGTCGAATGCCGCGAGGGCGCCAGCGCCATTCATCAGCGCCCGGTAACCCCCACCAGAGATGGCAATACCAATTCGTGGCAAGCGGCTGCTGTTCTTCGCGATGCTGTCAATGTACGAGTTGGTGTCTAGGTTAGTAATGTTTGTTCGACTCAGCACAGCCTTCAACGCAGGTATTGTTTTGTTGTCGCGGGCCTGGCGCCATTCTGTTTCCTGCGGCGATAACGCCGTAGCCGTCCGAACAGCTGGCCGGGTCGCTGGACAAGAGACTGTTCCTGGGGCATAGCCATCAGGGGCATTTGGCACGGCTCTTTTTTTTATCAACGAAACCTTTTCATCGCCTGGAGAGATGCACGACCCTACAAGATTATTTAGCTAGGCTAGGAGACCATTCTGTGTCTTAAATGGTTGACATACCGAGGCCTAAAAGTAGGAGGACCGCCAGCAGAATAGAATTACCGGACGTCGGAAACATGATAATAATACTGAAGAATTTTTAGCAATGAATTCGCAATTTTCTGAAATATCATCAGATAAACATTTTAGCGGATTGGCGACGGATCTTGAAGTCAAATCACCGAGTCCTTTCACGTCATTTCAAATCATCTTCAATTGAGAGTGGACGCCATTCAAGGTTCGCGAACAAGTAACTTCGCTAGCTGACAGAAACAGAGTCACATTCGGGCTAACATAGGCCAAACTCTCACGAAAGCGATGCCCCTACTGAACTAGGTACCATCATAGCTGTAAATGTGTCCTAGTAACCGGACAATAGCATGTTTGGTGGCTGTAAACTTCAGATTACCTCTGGGCCGTGGCCACTCCAAGGGGCGCGTGTCGCATGTGCAGTGGTAGCTACTGGAGATTCATCAACAACCACATTGCCGCTTACAGGTCTAGGCCTTTGGAAATGCTATTTAACTTTGTGTGGCACCATCTACTCCAAGATTTCTTTTTCTATCTTCGACTTGCCGACTTGCCAGGATACAATCAACAGCACAATGAGTTTTGTGCGGCCGTAATTAAAATATGTTTCTAGGCCTCCATCAATTCGCATTGTAGGGGCGATGAACTAGCCTGAACAATGTATCAAATAAGATACAGATTACATCTTGAGGGATAGAATTGTTTATCCGATCCATCTGAGAAGCCTTCACCATGTGACAGGCCAACCCCTCATTCCCATTGTGACGCCACATGCCACTTTTCCGGAGCAGCGAACATTGGCGAAGACATTGGTGCTCACAGTACAGTATGAGGCCGAGCGCAAAACCTTGAGTGAACAGTTAACCGCCGAAACGGCCTTCCCGCCAACGATAAAGATTTTCTCCGGCGTATTGATTAACCCAAACTGTCCCATATTAATTTGTTAATTAATTGCCTAGTGGAATTAGGGGGCGGCTTGAAGCTGGGCTAGAGCCAGGCTAGTCCGTCAAGTTCTGCATTCAGTTAGTAGATCAGAAATTTAAACAAAACAGAACAAAAAAAAAAAAAAAAAAAGAAAATCTATTTAAAATTGGTCAGTAAAACACATGTTTGGAAGGGTAGCTACGTGGGTGAGCCAAGGGCAGTTAATTTGAGCAGGCAGCTCGAGACTGTTCCGGCCTAAATCATGAGAAAATGCGTTGAAAATGACTCCTAGACAACGAACAATAGAGGCCAAATTGTGGCGAACCTATGCTTGAGTATAGTACGGATTAATGTCGGGCACATTTGCCTTTATACCCATAATTACCAGAACCAAGGCACGCCCAGGCCGGCAGAAATTGGTGCTCTGGACCTAACTACTCTACCGTAGGGGTAAGTAAAGCCCGTGGAGCATGTACACCGTACTAAAATAACAGGGGATTCAACATACTATAGGCTCTCTCTGCCGCCAAGCTTCTTCCACAAAGCTCTTTAGACGAGCATAACTTCGTCTTTCCTCAAGACCTTACTTATCCTTAATAATCCCTTATCCATCATAACCAAAAAGGGTTAGGCTGAAGCTAAGAGGTACTTGACAAGGGGGCTTTACTTTTGTACGGTACCATAGTATAGAGTCGTAACCAAGAGTCTCTCCAGAAAATATTTTCATTGGAGGGCTCATATAGGGGCCGGGGGCCAATGGGCGGTGAGCGAGCAACCCATCCGATACTGTAGATCGCCCTGAAAGAAAGCGTCACACACCGCTTTACTCATGTCCAAAGTCGACGCAGCCAGCCTGGAGTATCAAATCTGGCCTCATGAACCGATAGGTGATGTTGTACCGTGTTCTCTCTTGATTATGGTACCGCTTTTATTTTTGTAACCAAATCCCAACTTGCACTGAAGAGTCTTCCCATGCCACTCTACCCAAACATCGAACTCTCATCTCAGTCACGTGAGTGAACTTCACAGTGACACAAATGCGTTTTCTACCAAGAGTAAGTAAAGTTGTGACAGATGAGGGTCTAACATAAAGGTTGACGAACCATCCAATGCGACATCGAAGAACCTAGAATATCTGTTCGCCTCACAGGTTGTTGTGGTTCCTCTTGAAGAACCGGGAGGTGTCTCCAACCGGGAGGGCAAATGGGAGAGCGTCCTGGCACATGGATGCAGCGCAACTGTAATATCCCAGTAGACCAGAGATGAACCCAAAAGCCCCAGCTGCCTTCATCAGCGCCTTGGCAGTACCTGCATTGCCATCGGCCAGAGCGAAGTTAGAAGCTGCATCCAAAGTGAAGCAGAGGAAAATGGTTGCGAAGATGCCAAAGGAAACCAAGTTACTGTCGGGTACCGGATTAGTTCACAGTCTACGAAGAAACTTGGAAAGATAGAACTTACATAGGCAGCGACCCAAGCATGAAAAATATGTCGAGAACAGCCCAGACTAGGTGTTATGCGTTAGATTTCTATCCATATACAATTGGCAATCTTCATCATCCGTACTTAGAACGAAGAACCCAAGAGCATTATGATACTCAGGAGTAGCACCGCCATATGATTCAAGAACGCCGAGAGATGGGGCCAAAATCACACCGTAGCCCCCGTAGAATAGCCCTAGGAAGCTCTGTTAGTTACACCAATGCTCAGTCAATAACTGGAGAAGCAAGGGATGAATGATTCTGCTGACTGACCGAAAGCGCTGAGTGATGAGTACCCAAACGTATTACCTCTCACCATCTCCCACTGAGCAGAGATAAGCATCCCGAGACCAGCAGCAAAGCAGAGATTAGCGATGAAAACGGTTTGCGTCTCTACTCCGCGGAAACCCATCATCGCCAAGGACAGAGTGAGCAGGGTGGTAGCAAACCCACCCATTGCCAACGGCGACTTTGACACATTATCATGTAAGTAGTAATTCAAATCATCTAGGTTATGTATATAAAAGTTGTGGAATATGGCTTACAGGGTTTCCGATTCGGTGGCCCAGACTTGAGCTGGTCGAGATAGGCGTGGCCAAGCATTCTTCGTCACTTTTAGTCGCCATGCTGAAGGAACAATTTGATCAACAGAGCTCTACACGTTCACCCCATTTTTTTCTTCTTAAACTTGGTACTCTTCTCTTTTTATAAGCCCTCTTGCGTCCCGGTATGATTCCTGAGAAGAGGCATTTTCTTCGGCAAGTCGATGAGCTTTTAGGTAATAATTAGCCAACTTTTATCAAGTTGTGAGACAAAAATTAGGGTATCCCAGAGAGACCCGCATCGGGAGCTGTCATATTGAAAAGCGTCTGCCCACTCGTCACACGGGTTACAAAGAGATGATTGATAGAATCATTCCGCTTTGATGTTACTCGGCAGAACTAGGCGTTTGAGGCCCCGAGTCTCCGCTTGTTAGATCTCGTGCTGGGGTTGAGATGGGAATCTATTAGCTAACACCACCCAATCTGCATGGGTTTTTGGTCTAGCCAGGGATCTAGGGACTAACTTTAAACGGATACCCCCGGCTTTCCCCGGGTTCTTGTTACTTTCTGCGGGGTTGCGGCCGGTTCGGAGTAAGGCCCCATCGCCGTAAGATGTTCTCGGTTGAGCCATGACAAATAGTCTATGCAGTAAGAATATGGCGTTGACGGCATCTTCGTGTACCTCTCTGCCCTATCGTAATGATGTGTATGTAGCATATACCAGAACACAAACTCGGAGGCTTTGGAGATCATCGGTCTGAGCAGGGGAGGTTCTTAATCCTGTCAATCGGGGGTACGAGTCTATCAAGGCACTTTGAACTGTTGGCAATTAGCAAATGATGTGACATTTCCATTAAAACCGACCCACGCCAAGCATTCAAACGTAGTTATAATAAAGAAATAGTCAGATCTCCCCTCGACTGATTGACAATAGTTTATTACTCAGAATCGAAATTCTATTGGAAGCGAATTGATCAGAGAGGCATCTATCCCTTGAGAATCCAATTTCACAAGCGCTCCATTGCTCCAAAGAGGCTAATATGCCAAGCTACGTTCCCGTATTCACATCAGACTGGGACGTCACAACCGAAAATGGGACTCGCTTGCGCTCGTTAACAAATCACACCACTGATGGGGCTATGAATACTTGGAAGTTGGTCGGAATGGCTCGCATTGAACATCTGATTCTAGTGCGTGAATATCGAGATCAATCTTTTCTCGGCCCCTTTCTGGGCTAATTCGCTAATGTGAAGCCGATATGTCCAGCTTGCTAATTAACCACGACGGGGAGGGCAGCTCATTTCCCTATCCCATTAACCTGGTTTAAATATCATATATTCCAATTGCAACAGTTACTACGTCATATTCAAATCCCCTGTGGGAGAGGAATTAAGGGCCATTAGACTGTTTTTGTTTTTGACATTTCTAGTCCGTAACCACAGCAAAGATCATAGAGAACTGCTCCAAAGCTAATTCGTTATATCCAGTCATTCGATTTCTACGCAGGTGCAGATATTAATAAAGTCTATAAGTCTTCAAATATTTAATTCCATTCAACTTTACGAATATGCGTGCATCCGCCAAATGACAAATTGTCATGGTTGCCTTATGGCGAAATTTCATAGTCCGTGTTAAACATACCCATTTAGTGCAAAGGTGACCGAGATTAGTGACATTAGTGGAAAATATACATATAAACGTTCTTATTACATGATTATCAGACACAGCCGAATAAACAAGCAATGCGCCGGAGGTGGACTGGTCAACATGTTGATAGGTAGCTAGCAGACTCCGCTTAGCCATAAAGTTATCCCGAGCATTGCTCGAGGGCTGAGTATTGCAGCATTCGACATGTGAGAAATTTTGACTCATAACTAGGCGTAATCCCTTCGAATTGTCAAACCGGAATCATGTGTTCTACTGCCTTGCCACTAGACGTAAATAGCATCGCACTCTCATCGTACATAACTTCCTTGAATGGCGGACCTGGTCCTATCCCGCTGATTCTTTCCTTACCTAAAGGGTAGTTCATGGCAATAATACCACCATATATCCAATACTGGCTCATTATCCGTCCAAGTCAAATTTGGCCCCTAAGATCTTCTTCTACTTCCTTTCGATGTTTTTTCTACTTCGTAACAAGTTAACTACCTGCGGCCTGGCACTGGAGAAATCCTAGAGCTATTTATATCAAGAATCCCAACTTTACAATGGCCAAAATAGTTGTTGGAAAGGTGTGCAGTTCGCCGGTCTTTTTGAGTGCACTTCTAATAATATGATGGCTGGCGGCATATCGGGATCCGGGCGGCGTTCTTGTGATTATAACCTGCAAATGCTGAAATCACCAAACAATGTGGACACCACCTGAACTAAAACGCTTATTAATGAGATTTCTAAGGCTGTTATTTCCAATAATAGAGTTAAGTTCTTTATGGCGCGTAATGGGAACCCAAAGATTGAAGTTTTGGCGATGAAAGAAGACATAAAATGCGCCTTACTCGATCGCCTATCTTTCAAGGAGCATCCTCTCCATCAGACACATAGCTGAACCCTCTTTCAAGACTTTTAGGAACTGAATCAAGGTAATATGGCGACGTAATCGAAATGAAGATGGTGCCCTCTCGAGGCCAAATTATTATCATTCAAACGACACCCTATGCATATTTGTGTTTTCGGGAGCCCGAAAGTATCCACTCGATCAGATTGATGGCATTATATTCAACGTGGGGAAATCAAACCTACGAAAACCTCCTGATTATTCTACCTAAGGAAGTATAATTGGTCGGTTTCTGGAGATAAGATCAACAAGGCCCTAGGGCCAATACGTTGATGAACTTACATCCTTGGAGACATAGCCAATACCGAATTCTAGTTTAAGTGCGAACATGCGGGTTGCCATCTAAACAACCAGAAACCCCTCCTTCCGGTCTCATCAATTGCATAATACGCTTCACAGCAGCGTGCTGTTGGTGACAGTATTATTCTTGGCGGGATTTATGGAGGGAAATTGGAATTTGACTTTACACAGTAGAGGTAAAGATAACGAAGTGCGTGGTGGAGACTTTGTTGGAGATTTTGAGTGAAAAGAGGTGAAGGGCCTCGATACGACTAGAGACGGGGTTGAATTCGGTCTTTTAGACATAGTGTGTGCAAATTGGGATGGGAAAAGTTGGGACTGGACTTCTGGAGCATTCCCAATTGTATACGGCCATGATTTACAGGGGGTTCTTGGTTCACATGGCTGTCTTGGGTGAGTCGCTGAGTCATTGGATCGTCTATCGGGATATTCAATTAATCGGTTAAGTCGCAGGTATAGTCATTTACATGGTCGTATCAACAACATCTGTTCCCTCCATGTCGAGGTTACGGCGCAAAGTGGCTGACAGCCATGACGTTGGCGAGGATGATTCAATCTGCTCATGGAAATTTTTGTGAGCTTCCTACTCCAGTATAGCTTAGATCACTGGTACAGTAGTGGGATGAACATAAAAGCAGGAATGATTTGTGAGAAAATCAACAGCTAGGGGCTCATATTGGTGGGTGGAGTTTGGAGAGTGGAGTAGATTTGAGGAGAGGCCATATAGAGATATGCCATACACGCCCTTTCGGCTTTGAGGTCTCGGAGATTTCGGTAAGGCCGGACTGTTTCTTTACAAATGCTGCCTCAATTTCTAAGTTTAGCAACGCCCCATACGTTGGTTAACACAGCAACTACGGTCGCCTGATGCCGTATGTAATGGCAATATAAGGCGACAATCGCACTCTAGAAATTTCCAACTATACTGCATCTTTACACCCTGAATCAATATAGTCGAAATGGCCTCACCTATTGCTACAGCCCACCTCCGGGTTGCAAGACCAACAAACAACATCGACGCTTTAATTAAATTCTACTGCGACGGTCTCAAGTTCAATAAGATTGGTGAATTTCGAGATCACGATGGATTCGATGGCTTAATGTTGGGTCACAGCGGGGCTGGATATCATCTCGAGTTCACCTCGAAGAAAGGACACAATGCTGGAAGAGCTCCCACTCAAGACAATCTGATGATATTCTACCTCCCCGACAAGGATGCCTATAACGAAGCGATCTCGAACATGGAGCGAGCGGCTGGACCTGCTGTGGCAAGCTACAATCCATACTGGGATAACTGTGGAAAAACCTTCGAGGATCCCGACGGGTACAGGATTGTATTGGCAAATATGAAGTGGGAACTATGAAAGGGTTGAAAAACTCGGTTTGGGCTGGGGAGTAATGCGCGATCTGCAAGACTTGGTTCTGAAATGTCTTAATTCTGTGTATTGCATCGTCTTCTGAACTATCATCAACGTTATAATCGAAGATGAAAGTATCTTCGTAGTGTATCACAGCCAGTCACCCATCATTAGCATATGGTAGCTCCCTAAATTTAAAATTCCTTGGAAACCGAGACAGCTGCCTCTTTTGAACTGCCCTGCTCCTCCGTGGAGCTGGAATCTTGAAGAGCGGTAGGTGCTTTGACATGTCGTCTCTGCTTCCACGTGAGACCAGGAGCCTCAAAGATATAAGCAATATCCTCAAGAGTGTATCCCTTCGTCTCGACAAAGAAGTACCAGACTGCGGCAAGCTGCTCTTACATTAGTAAAGTTATAAGCCAAGATATGATCTTCCGTGCTTACCTCAAGTAAGGTGTAGACAATATAGGCAATGTAGTACTTCCATCCGATATTCTGCAGTCCGATTGGGTTGACATAGGCGGAGAAAAATCCAGCTGCGTGCATGATACCGGTCATGTAGGTAACACCACGTGCCCGAACCTCGTATGGGAGAAGCTCAGCAGGATACGCCCAAAGTGGAGTCCATCCAAGATCGTAGGCACCGTTGGAGAGGAAAATAGAAACAAGGACGCCAACAGCATAGTTATGCGTTTGGTAAGTGGTATACACTAGCGAGTTTAGCACAATAAGTTCAGTTCAGTTCTAGCATGTTGAAACCCACAAGCGGCAAAAGTGGTCCAGAGGATAAACGCGATAAACATGCCCGTGGTAGAAATGATGAAAAGTTTTCTACGGCCAAGTCTCTCGACCAGAAACGATGCCCCCACTGCCAAGACAAAGTTGTAGATGGACAGGCAGCCGTTGATGGTCGTCTGTGTGACCGTCTTAGTGATGCCGATACTGTTTAGGACAGAGTGGAGGTAATATTGAACAAGGCCATTTCCAGAGATCTATGTTTCACGGTCGTTAGAGCAGCAGTTCAGGACTTGATTGTGGTTAATTGGTTGCTGAAATACTCACCTCGAGGAATAGACCACAAAACGTGACTATGATAAGTCTTCTTCTATTTGGCTTGGTCTTGACCAAGTCAAGGTAAGTCCCTTGCTCCTTGATGCGCGTATCTTTGAGAATGGCTTCCTTGATCTGTGTGTACTCAAACTCCACGATTTGACTGGTATCATCGCCATTAGCATGGTACTTGACCAGAACTTCTCGCGCCTTGGCTCCGTTTCCTGTAGAGATAAGCCAACGAGGGCTCTCTGGAACGAGCCAAATAAGGAAGATTTGAATGACAGCAGGAACGCCCTGAAGAAGACTGGGAATTCTCCAGGACCAAGAATTATCGATATATTGTGTGCCGTATGTTGTCCATGCTGCCACAATAGCACCAATATACCAGGCAGTGGGGAAGTAAGTCAACACAGTTCCACGATGTTTCGGCAAAGCCAACTCGGCAAGAAGAAGTGGCGCTCCGACTATAGTGAATGCAAGCCCCCAGCCGATGAGGAAGCGGGCGATAATGAACTGGGCCACGTGATGGGAAGAAGCTTGAAGAATAGCCCCAAGAAGTGTCCACGCCGCTCCAAAGGCGATAGACTTGCGACGACCGAATTTATCAACAAACCATCCGATAATTGGCAGTACAACCATAGCACCGACTGTCTGGATAGAGTTGAGAAGACCAAGAACAGGGGCACTGGGGTGATGAAACTCTGTAAAAGATGGGCGATCAATCACCGAATTGTATGGGACCTCATAGAGACGTACCTTCTTGCCACGACGGAAGCAGTTGCAATCCGTTCATTATCATACCTAGTAACTTTAGCAATCTAGTTCGTTCAAATCTGTACTGTAACATACCATCAAATCCTTGGTACGAACTGCTCAAAATGACGATCGGCAGTAAGAGGTAGAGTGTCCTCAAGCCGCGGTCGTGCCACCAAGATGTGGCGGGACTGAGCGTATCTGACATATTGAAGGATACAATGCGAATTGAACTGCTCTCTTGAAGGTGACCAAAGAGACGGGGCACCACAATTAATTATCTTTCAAGTCTACCCTGAGAGGATTTGGAGAGAGACGCTGAGGGATGGAAATAGAAAGATCGTCGTTCGACGGCTGGGCCTCTATATAGTTATTATTACAAGATACATAGGACAATAATGACGGTAGATGAGATGGAAGGATAGCTTGGATGTGACGGCCTTGGACCCGACAGCACGGAACCGACATTGAGTACTAGACTACTGATTGAGACTATTTGCTATATTCGCCAATGTTAGTGAGAAGCACGCCATAATGAGGCTGGATAATCAATGGCTACCACCCAGAGAAACAAAGGGCATCTTCCCAGATCAACAGAACATTACAGGGGCAAATGTCACGAGGGTCTGCGCTGGCGAGGAAATGGAACCGAGAACATCATTTGGCGTTGGAGCTAGTTATCAAACCTGGCAATGGTGTGATAGATAGCAAGTGATAAACCACGAAACAAACAAGC
Organism: Mariannaea elegans; assembly: GCA_930272665.1. NCBI lineage: Eukaryota > Fungi > Ascomycota > Sordariomycetes > Hypocreales > Nectriaceae > Mariannaea > Mariannaea elegans. The sequence continues at coordinate 48,066 of CAKNEU010000162.1, read as the reverse complement.
AATAGATTAGCTTGGATTCGCAGAATGGAAGAAACCCAAGAATACTTGCTGCATTGCTTGTTGGCGCCGTTGGTTAGTGTGGGCCAAACTCCGATCTGGTTAATCAAGTCCGACAAGCATCTGCCATTTTGCTCCGACCGTCTGGGAGTCGGACAGATACGACTCGACCCCACATCGGATTCCATGTCAATCTGGGGTTAAGGATTTTCGATCCGAGACTTCACAGTATTAACTAAGTATGATGAATATTTTCGTGATTTGAGATCAATTGGAAGTCCGAAATGCTCCCTCGCAAGGCCGAGACCGTGACCATTTTAATGCAGCTTGAGCTTGGGTAGTTCGATCAGGACCAAATCTTTCCCTGCTCATGTAAGCCACCAATTGGCGATTCCTCGTTGCACCTTTTTGCCTTATCGTTGGTAACCATCAATTGCTAGCTCTGATTTCCAACTGTTTGTTTCATCCAGACCTGAGAGCCACTTCCAACCTTTCCTAGCATCTAGCCTGCTCTCAATATTTCCGGCGAGATCGAGTCCCAAGAGATGAAGTCGGTTGACAGCAAAGTCAATTCAATGGAGGACGACATCTCCAGACCAGAAGAAGATGCATCCGAAGGTCTCGAATCCATCAGAGTCCTTCTGCACAGCCAATCTCCCAAGGGCCAAGAATCGCCAAAGCAGATTGGTCTTTCCTTCAAGGCCTTGTCCGTCACTGCTCCATCAGAGACTCAAATAAATGTGAAGACACTACCCAAGGCTATCCTAAACACCTTTGGGCCTGATCAGATTCGCTTTGCCAAAGAGAACATATTGGAAAGGTTTTTCCCCAATCCTTCTCACAAGGGCAAGGCAATTCTCGAAGACTTCTCGGGCCTCGTCAAGCCCGGAGAGATGCTGCTAGTTCTTGGCAAACCAGGAAGCGGGTGCTCTACCTTCCTTCGAGCTGTCGCCAATCGATCTCCGCTTGCGGTGACAGGAGATCTAGAATATGCCAACGTCCCAGCCCCGGTATTCAAGCAAGATCACGCACGAGAAACTATATACCTTCCAGAAGAGGACAAACACATTGCCTCGCTGACAGTGAGGCAGACAATACGGTTCGCTCTCCGAAACTCTCTTCCGGCTGAGTCACGCGACGTCAATACTGTCAATGGCCTTGTGGAGATAATTGCGAAGCTTTGCGGTCTTTCGCATGCGCTTGAGACGCCTGTTGGCGGACAATTCAGCCCAGGTGTATCTGGTGGTGAGAGGAAACGGTGAGTTTCATCCAAACGTCTTTGGCAAGATATTCGGGCTAATTTTCGGAATATGCAGAGTTTCGATTGCCGAAGTCCTCGCAGCTGGCTCCTCCGTTCAATGCTTCGACAATTCTACCCGAGGTCTCGACTCCTCAACCGCCCTCGATTTCGCCAAAGCTCTCCGAGCATTCACAGATATTGGTCACAAAACTACCTTGGCAACCCTCTATCAAGCTGGTGAAGATCTCTATCGAACTTTTGATAAAGTTGTAGTACTTGATCAGGGACAAGAGGCCTTCTTCGGTCGCTCGGCAGAAGCATGGAACTACTTCGTGGAACTTGGATATGTTCCGATCCCAGGTCAAACAACGGCCGAATTTCTAACAACTGTCACGGATCCGGCAGAGCGGCGAGTTCGACCGGGATCAGATGCTGAGAAGATTGATTCACCTACTGAACTTGCATCCGCGTTCAAACGCTCCAGCCACTACAAACGATTACTAGCAGAGATTGACGAATACAGGCAGCAGCAAGCACAAGCCGATGCCCTGTTAACGACCTACTCTTACCGGCTGTCGTTTCCTTCTCAAGTTCTTGAATGTCTCGCGAGAGAATTTCAGCTTGTCAAAGGCCAGCGAAGAGTGTATTACATCAAGTGGATCACGACCATCATTCTGTGTTTAGTCTGTGGCAGTGTTTACTTTGACATCGACAATACTGCACAAGGAGCCTTTACTCGAGGTGGAATTCTGTATTTTGCCCTGATCCTGAATGGCTGGCTTCAGTTTCCGGAGCTCTTTGACGCCCACACAAATAGGCCCGTGCTTGAGAGACAATGTTAGTTCTTTTGCACTTAGGCCTTTTTTTGTATCAGAACTGACAAGCACTCTTTAGCCCAATTGCATCTCGCGCGCCCGTCGGCTGTTGCAGTCGCTCGCTTTCTCATTGATTTGCCTCTGATTGCTTTCCAGCATGCTATCTTTACTCTGATATTCTACTTCCTCTCTAGATTACAGGTTGAAGCGGGAAATTTCTTTTTCTTCTATTTGACCTTGTTCATCTCTACTGTTTGCTTCAGCAACCTTCTGCGCATGTTTGCCTACTACGTCGGAACGCTAGATGATTGTGAGTTTTATCCAGGGTGTGCTGGATATTTCTAAGGCTTAACACTGCTTTAGGTTTCCGTTACGGAGGCTTCTCATGCACCGTTTTACTATTGTTTGCTGGCTTTTTAATACCTCCGAATAGCATGAGTCCCTCATTTGGATGGTTACATCACCTCAACCCCATGTATTACGGGTTCGAAAATGTCCGTTACCTAAGGTTAACTGCTCTTATATTTGGTCGATACTAATCACGTTGTAGCTCTTTACCAACGAGTTCACGTCCTTGATCCTTTCTTGCCACGATAACCTCATCCCTCAGGATGGCGTGCCGGGTCATCAAACTTGCTCCGTCAGAGGTGCTCACCCGGGACAGACTAGTGTCCCAGGGAACCAATACGTCGAGTCTTTTGGATTCTCTGCCTCGCATAAATGGCGTAATATTGGAATCATGATCAGCATTGCTTTCGTCTATCTCTTCATCGGAATTTTCGGTAGTGAGGTTATGAGATTCGCTCCTCACGGTGGTGCTCCGCTAGTGTTTGCCAGGTCAAATACTCAGAAAACGAAGCAGCCTGGGCTAGAGGACGTAGAAAAATCAGCCCCAGTATCGGGATCTAGCTCTGCGGCCAGCCAATTCCACGGGCTTTCTGGTACCATTGGGGAACTAGCGCTGACTTGGAAAAAGATCAATGTGAATATTGGTGATAATCAAATTCTCAAGGGTATCTCAGGATACGTTAAGCGTGGAGAGCTCACCGCCTTGTGTGGTGCCAGCGGTGCCGGCAAGACGACACTCCTTTCCGCCCTGAGCCAAACCAACTTTGCAGGTCAATTAGATGGTGAAGTTCTCGTGGGAAGTCAGCCACCGACATCAAAATATAGAAAAGCCGTTGGTGAGTGCTTGCATCCAGTATCCCCTTGCGTTTAATAGTTGTACTCAAAGCCCCAGGCTTCGCTCAACAGATGGATCTTCACGATGGAACAGCCACGGTTCGAGAGGCACTTGAGTTCTCGGCTTTATTACGACAGCCCAGGTCATATTCTCAAGTAGAAAAACTCGCTTACGCCAACATGGTGCTAAAGCTCTTGGACTTAACTGATGTGCAAGACGCCCTCATTGGAGAGGACGGGGGAGGTCTTGGAGTTGAGAGATTGAAGCGAGTGACAGTAAGTCTGACCACAAGACTAAACAAGTTGATGATCGGTGTTCTCACGACAAGCTTAGATTGGCGTCGAACTTGCAGCACGTCCAGAAATCCTTTTTGCTGATGAACCTACGTCCGGCCTGGATTCTCAAGGAGCTGCCAAAATTATTCACTATCTCAAATTGCTTGCTCGCCAAGGCCAGGCCATTGTAGTGACAATTCATCAACCATCAGCTCTTCTATTCTCCCAGTTCGACAACTTGTTGGCCTTATCATCCGAGGGCCGACAACTTTAGTACGTGACACTCACAATGGTCGAATCAAGAAGGAAATTCTTACTCACAGTCGGTGTAGTTTTGGAAAGGTAGTCGACGCCTTGCCTTACTTTGCTCGTAATGGTGCTTCTTGCCCAGAAGGCGCTAATCCAGGAGAATTTATCCTGGAGACTGTTGGTGCTGGTGTGAATGCTCGTACATCAGACAAGGGGTCCAATTGGGCGGCAAAATGGGCATCATCTGAAGAAGCTTCCGATCTCGACCTGGAGATCGAAGACAGTAAAAACAGAAAGACATCCCCTGGAGCTCAGAATTTTGATGACGAAGATACTTCTGACTATAACACGTCAGTCCTCCAACAGACTTGTTTGCTAACAAAGCGAATGCTGTTAAATCAGTGGAGAAACCCTCCATACATCTACTCTAAAATCTGGGTACACGTTATCAGCGCTATTCTTGTTGGCTTCACTTTCTTCCAGATCGGTACAAGCCCGCAAGATCTCCAGAACCGGTAAGTTTTTTTTTATCATCTTGGTACGCGCTAGAATCTTACATTTGGACAGAATGTTTAGCGTCTTCTTCATCCTCTTTCTTTGCAACGCCATCGTCAATGTCATCCTAGCACGGTACTTCTTTGCCAGCCTATACTGGATGTTCCGCGAAGGGCCTTCCCATGCGTACGGATGGGTCGCATTCGCCTCGTCAACAATTCTTGCGGAAATACCTGGCGCTATTGTAGTGACCGTGCTGTACTTTGTTATTTGGTACTTCCCTAGCGGCATGCCCCTTGGAGGAGAAGCGGCTTACATCTTTTTGTTCCTTTTGACCTACGAGATCTTCCAAGTAAGTCTCTCCTAGGTTCCCCTTCTAATGGCTCTCAAATCCTAATTTAGAGCAAGGTGCTTCTAGGACTATTCATGATGGCCCTTAGCCCAGACTTAGGGGCGGCAGGAAATGTGCTTGTCTTCATTGTCTGTACGTGTAATTGGTTCAACGGTATCATTGTTCCATATGACCAAATTCAAGTCTTCTGGCGATACTGGGTAAGCTATTTTGCATTTCAGCTCCAAACATTGACCTTTCATGCTAATCAATCAGCTCTACTACCTCTCTCCATTTACCTATCTTCTGGGTGGTATGATCACCGCCGTTACTTCTTCCGTCTCGGTATCTTGCAATCCTTCTGATCTCACGACATTTACTGCTCCACCGAACCAAACTTGTACCTCCTATGCATCCGGCTGGGTCTCTTCGGTTTCCGCGCAACTTCTCAACCCTAATGCTTCTGGAGATGTTGCATGTCAGGTTTGTCGATGGACAACTGGCACCCAGTTCTTGGAACAGTTCAACCTCGGTGATGGTCAACTTGGGGGCATATGGGGATGCTGGGGTGTTTTTCTTGCATTTACAATTAGTAACTTGGCTCTGGTATATTTTTTTACCTGGGCCACAAAGGTCAAAGGATGGAAACTCTTCTACTTTTTCTAGGGCGTGTGAGAGGAGTGCAATTTGGATTTGACTTAGAGGCGGCGATAAAGATACTGTTCGGCGATATTCTTCGGTTCCCATTGTCTAGGGTCTTACATAAAATATCGGGTTCGATAAATTTGAGATAGGATGTTGAAAGTTGGTTATAAATGGATGCAAATGCTGGCCAGTGGGTGATCATCGTTATTCGCACTACAAATATAATACAATAAAATCCCAGAACATATGATCCGTGGTGGCTCTCACACACGCCAGTTAGAGAGCGACGCATTAACTAATTGGTGACAATCACTTCCGGTATTTCTTGCTCTCCTGCACTCTTCCTCTTAGTCCTTAATAAAATGGAGCCTTACGATGAACGCCGGGAAGGAGTATTGATTCAAATTTTCTCGAGCATGAATCAATTTTGAATTATGTAGGAAGTAGCAAGATCTTTGTAGTCATCAATACGTGGCGTCCCTTAACTTGAACCCTTCCTAAAGCTCTTTGCATGTAGGGCACAATGCCAGAAAGCACCGTCATTGGCCTAACCACTTAATAGTTGTTTCTATATTCTACACTAGGAAACAGCCCGGTTAGCAGTTCAGGAATCGTAACACCCAATGGCGTTAATCAAGCAGTTACGGTTGCACGCAGCAGACTCTCTTGTTCCAACTGACCATTTGGTCTCACGAAAGCCTCCAACTCCGTCACTCCGTTTTCAGCCAGCTCTGCCTTTGGCTTTCCTTTTGCAACGGCATTCGCCTTCACCATAACCTCATTCCACTCTTTGTCTTCTTCGCTAAGCCATGTGATCGCTCCTCCGGCGCCCAGTTCAAGCTCATCGCCAGTCTTGACAATAGTACGAATAACGACGGACTGATCAACGGTTCCACTAACGCAGATATATCCGAGGCTTCCCGAGTACACGCCACGTTCACGGTTTTTCTCGAGGGGCTCAAGGATCTGCACTGAGCGGAGCTTAGGAGCGCCTGTCATCGAACCTGGTGGGAAGCAGCGCTCAATAACTTTGACGCCACCTACGGATGGGGCTACGTGAGATTGGATAGTGGTAACGAGCTTGATTATTGTTAGATTTCTCTCGTTTCGGGACGAAAATTAACTGATGAACCCACCTGGTGGACAGTTTGGTAGGTTTCGACATGTAGCAGTTTTGGCACGGTGATCGAGCTTGACGGCGAGATGTTATGAAGATCTGACCGGATAAGGTCCACAATCTGGTCAATGTCAGTTTTTTGAGCATTTTTTCAAGCCTTTAGCCGACTTGAGAGCTCACCATCAAATTCTCGGCTAGCTCCTTCACGTCCGTGGCCAGCTGATTCTTCCTCCTCTCATCCTCTTCAGGATCAGGGCTAACGGCTAGAGTGCCCTTGATCGGCTTCATCTCTGCAACACCATCACCATCAATGGAGATGAATCTCTCAGGAGAAGATGAAAGAATGGTCTTGTCATAAGCAGCAAAGTAAATGTAGGCGGAGTAAGGTGCCGGATTACGGGCTCGTAAGTCCAGATAAAGTGAGTAAGGGTCAACCTTGGGGCTCTTTGCCTTGAACTTTGTTGTTAGTGTGAGCTCGTACGTTTCACCCTCCTTGATTGCCTCCTTTGCTGCTTTGATTGTATCTGAGTAGGAAGCCTCATCATCAAGAGCGACAAAGTCTGGCAAGGGATGAGGCTCAATGTATGGAGGGGAAGGGGGTGCCGCAAAGACTTCATGTACTCGTACCAAGAAAGTCTCAAAGTCTTCCTCGATGATGCCTATCTTGGTAGAAGCTCCAATAGCATCGCCAATGGGATCTTCTTCACCTCTTCTAATGAGGCTGAAAGCCGACCACTCTCCAGTATAGTTGTCCAGTCGAAGAACGGTGTTTGCGAACAGGAGCTGACTGTCGGAATGATTCGGGTCGCTCTCAAGCTCCCCTGATGGAACATAGTGATACCCGGGAAGAGATTCCCTCTTTAGCTCATAGCCGAAGTACCCGATGAGCCCAACCTGAAGTAATGGCTGACCAACTTCAGTCTCCTGATTTAGTGACTCGGATGAAATGGAATCTGTGTTTGCCAGAATAACATTCTGGTGGAATTGATCCAGCCAAGTCCAGTATGGTTGGCCTAGTTTCTCTGATTTGATGTTTTGGCCGTTTTGGTACAGAGACAACACCCGAGATTCGGAAGAATAACTTAGGGCAAATGAGGCCCAGGCAAGATACGAATTGCGAGAATGCGAGTCACGAACCTATTAACGGGCGGTTAGTTAAATCATCACAAATACACGCGGATCTAGAAGCCAGTCACATACCTTCGCACTATCAAGCCATGCTTCTCCATCCAGAGATACTCCTCGGAAAAGTGTTTGAAAAACAACTTGCGGAACCGGTCCCTTCCCCAGTGTGACATGCTTAACGTAGTAGGGAGAGACTTTTTCCGCGACAGGGACCTTTGGGTTCTCCCAAGGCAAAGACCTGGGTGTTTGCTCAACAACATTCTGCTGAAGAATTTCCGTGGGCAATGATGCATTCGCTGCAATATGTCTCTTCGTCCATCTGTTCAAGGGGGAGCTTGTTGCCCAAAAATCAAGAACAATATCTCTGAAGTTACGAAAGATTTGTTGGCCGTGAGCTGAGCAAACGCTTTCTGGGTGCCATTGAGTACCGAAAATTGGGTGTTCGCGGTGTTGAACTCCCATTAAGACTTTTTTTGACGGATCTTCTGGATCATAAGTCCACGCCGATACCTCAAGCTCGGGGGGAAGGTCTCAATATTCCGTCAAGTTAGTATGATCTGAGAGATTCATTCAGCGAGTATGCAATACGTACCGTCAATACTGAGTACCAGACTGTTATATCTCACACCATCAAACCTCTGTGGAAGACCTCTCAATACACCAATGTCATTGTGGTGCACTTCACAGACCTGACCATGTTTAATGTTGGGTGTATGAATGATACTGGCGCCAAATGTCGTTCCGATGCCCTGGTGACCAAGGCAAATGCCGAGAATTGGGATGTTAGCCTCTTTGATAAGTTTGGAATTGAAACCGAAATCCGCCTCTCTGGTAGGAGTCCCAGGTCCGGGAGATAAAATGATTGCATCCAGAGATGGAAGAATTTCGGATTTGAAATGATCCCTGAGAATTAGTACAAATCAATGCGTCAGCATATGCTCGAAGCTATTAGGAATAAGTAGGTGTACCATGAGAATTGATCAAATCTAATTATCGCAACGCTCCACTCAGGGTATGGATATCCATCTCCCCCTTGCTGAGTTCCCTGGAGAAGCTGCAGGATGTTGTTGGTATACGAATCATAGTGATCAATAATGACGGCTTTGAGGGTACCCATGGTGTTAGTCAGTGAGGAGTTGGTAAGATGGTGAATCTATGAATTCAAAATGTTGAAGGATTGTTTACAAGGCACAACTGATTACTACAGCAGATCTGCTAAACAGGCGTGCGATTTCAATACTTTTAATACGTCCCAAAACACTCCCTAGCGGAGATGGAGTAAGCTCAAATGTCGACATTTGGTCACACATTGTGATTGAACACGTTCAGTCCTTCGTATCATCCTTCATCCTCTGCTCGGTTGAGAAGGCGATGTTAGCCGCAGCAAACACCGGCCGTACGTCTGGGCGAGACCCCCACCAGAGACCCCTAGGCTGACTACATTGGCCAGGCTGATACTATGTTAGACTCGAATAACGCTATTCAATTCCGTTATCTTGATCGACGATGAGACAACGGTGGCATACTATTGTCTCATTTGAGCATGCGTCGGGGATAAACAACACAATAATAGAACAGTAGGATGAAATTCGGTTAGGTTGACATGAGGATGACATGTCGGCTAGCTATCGGTGGGTTTCGGGCCCTGGAAACTAACTAGAAATACGATAGAGGATTAATTAACTCCGAGACTGCGTCGTAAACGTTGATTCGTATTCACACCAAAAGTTGGAAAGTTGATGCCGTAAGCCAACAAGTGGATTGATTAATCGATGCATGCCCCCTCGAATATAACAATATCGCAGTACTCGATGTATGAACTAAAGCCAGTCTACCTGTGAGTGACATTGTGTGAATTCCTTGTGGCTGATGATGACATCTGAACCGGGTGTTGCGAGATTGTCTTAGCGCTCAGGCGGCCTTGGCCCGAGGCAGCCGAGCATGCATCACTCTTGAACGGTGGGGGACATTACCTAGCCAAGCCTTCCAACACGAATTACAGTGTTGTTCACAAGGGTGCGAACTTACTTAGGCTGCAATTCATGTCTAAGCAGTGTCAACACATGGGAATTCGCACATCCACGATACATGGAGTGAGGAATCAAAGAACAACTCAACTATGACCCTCTCCTGTCGCCTACCTAACATACCGGTAATCCTTGCCCCACCCCCCAGCTCCCTCCACCGTTGCATAGATTACTCCGTTGTTGCCCTGTGCCCTCTCGGATCGGAATGACTTGGCTCTCTCATCTTGCCACCTCGGAGCTTTGTAGATGAACCGCGTCGTCGCCTCCTCCGTGTCCTTTCAACTTGCACTCCCCTTCCTTACCTCGGAGCCGGCGGAGGCTCCACCAAACAGCCATGCAACTCGCAGATTCCGGATCCAGTCGCACTCGAGCAAACCATTCCAGCTCACGTCGAGGCAGAGACGATTCCAAAAAAGGCCCTTGGCGTTGTTCAAACTGCCCCAAAGAGTTTTCCCAGAGTGAGTCTACTCATTTCCTTGTTGCTGGTATTTGTCTGTCAGGTTGCGTTACGTATTTTGCTGTAGGGTAATTAAATCGCTCTCGATTTCGACCTTCAAAACGGTTCTTTTACCTGCTCCGGTTGGGTACCGCAGTTGACTAACACAAGGGCTAATGATTAAACTCCATTCATGAAATAGAAGAATACAGATACAAGCATCAACAGCGTTGCATCCAGGCCTCTAGTAGACAGAAGCTCTCCAAGCAAAAGTCTTGTGTCGCCTGCGCTGCCTCTAAACTCGGCTGCGACCAAGGCATACCGGCTTGCTCACGGTGTATCAACCGAAATAAGCAGTGTCAGTATCTTTCATCTGCTACTGAAACGTCGATTCACTTGAACAAAGATCGGAACCAGTCACAAAGTTTACAAGACCGCCAGTCGGACTCCGGCCAGCAAGTTGCACAGGATCAATTGTTCTATTTTGGCAACGACGCACATTCAAGTCTCGGTGAGAATGTACACCCTCGAGAAATCCGGTCGAGTAGTCCTTCCGAGCTTGAGACCAATATGAGGGCTTCAAATGATCCAGACCGTGGCCCTGGCGCTACGAATCAGATCACGCTGCCTGACATGCCTCCGCACCTGCAGCAACAGCATCAACTCTTACCAGGTGCTACATCCAATGTGAATGTGGGGACCTGGCATATGGAAACGGAAAAAGCAACACAAGTCATTACGGACCAACTACCAGACGGAGTATTTGGGGATGTTAACATAAACCAAGATTGGTTCCAAAGAAGAATGGACATATTCGGCAATGGTGGTAGTGAGAGTGGTGACTCATCCTCCCGTTGGCAACGTAATGGGTCCTGGATCTCAAGAAGCCCATTTATGTCACCTGGTGGCCAGAATACCAACGAAATAGATGAAGGAATCGGAAGCAATGTCATGACTGGCATCTCTAACGAAGATTTGAACTTTGATCTGCTTGGGTCGCTAGGAATACTAACCCAGAGTCAAATCGCGCCAGCTCCGATAACACAACAACCGTCATTTTCGCCGATACTCAACACGGTAGCTCCGCCCAGAAGTTCCGGACTAAGGATGACACCTTTGACTGGAAGTACCTCTACCAAAGAATCGAGCAATGCCAACCAAGGGAATAGTTCAAAGGAAACCCTCCATGATGCAGTCAAGTCAACGAGTACCGATTCCTCATCTACCTCGACGTCTCGTAGAAGATTTAATGTCAACGAGCGACTGCATTCATGTCCTTTTCATAAACTCAACACTGAGGATGACCTCCTGCGCATTATTTGCGGCTACCCCAGTGTCATGGTGCGGCCTGGCGTTTACCCTCCGTTCGTACACCATAAGCTGTATCGCTGTTCAGCAGGTGACATTGCCGAACCTTTAGCTAGAGCGTTTTGCTGCATTGGGGCCTTTTATGCATCTGTTCCTACGAGCGAAACGTTTGTCCACTCGTTGATTAATGAGGAGAGCCGGAAGCTAGTCAAGGGCTTTGTAGGTTTTGGGGCAGTTTGATATGTGCGGCTAAGGCTAACCTTTACCAGCATCAATGGCCTGGTTCCGACAGCGATATGCTTGCCGTGGTACACGCTATGTGTATATATCAGATTCTTGGATTTTTCGTGAGCACCAGTTCAGAACAAGCACGTTCTGCTGAATTACAACATCTATTTTTCCTAAAGGTACATTAATCAATGCCTGTTGCCAGCAACACCGTATTCCTTAAAACATCAAGATGACATAGTAATACCAAAAATACATAAATATGCTAAGTCCTATTAACAGATGACGCGACAACTTATTCGCCAATGCCTTCAGTCAACAACCAGTCAAAGGGGAGAGGAAGCCAACTGGAGAAAGTGGATCATGGACGAAACCATACGGAGAACGGTTTTTCTCGTCAACGCCATCAATACTCTTTCTTGCAGGGTTCAAAAGCAAGACCCATATTATTTCGAGCCTCTGAACGACGCACTAATCCGGGGCATGACTCTTCCAGCTCCTGAGGCTGTTTGGAAGTCGTCCTCGGCTGACGAGTGGATGGCGGCCAAAGCCCAGCTAGGACCAGAGGGGATGGCATCTAGCAAACTCACGATACAAGAGGTCGTCGACCAGTTCAGAGAAGCTGGAGAGCAGGCGAATACCAGAGCTTGTCAGACACATTATGAATCATTCGACGAGTTTACAAGGCTTGTGCTCGCAACGATAGAAAATTGAAGGAGTATTATTTAAAGTAATATATATCTAAGTAGTAGTATGCATCGCTGAATATCCAAACGCCTCTGTTGGTTGTAGTCCTATCTTTAATCGCGATAGATCGCACGTCCAGACGGCATATTCCGTCTCTGAATCAGGACTTACTATCAGACTCAACGATGAGAAGCCAACCACACTTTTTCAACTTCAGGAACCTATTATATCATTATACAATGTTGATCGTGGAATAACCCCCGATATCAGGGGACCTTCTGCTAGCAAATTCTCGTATGACTAGTTTCGCGAGGGCAATTTTCCCGTTTAGAAGGCGAGCTATGGCTTCTCTTCTCCTACCCAGGTGAATAAACAAGCTCTATACCCTTGGATTCTCACATCAGGTACGCCTGAGTCTCTAAATTGGCAAAAGATGAAAGATCGTATGAGAGAGGAGAGATTGAGGAAGTTCTAATGTGAAGTGTCATAGATTTTAGTACCAGGCAAGAGGTCAATAATTCTGATGCAGCAAGAATCTGTGTTGAAAATGGGAGAAAACTAGAAATTTCATGAAAGACAAAATGTCCCATCCTTCCACAATCCTGGCCTTCACGTGTCCCCCATCTTGCCATTTTTTTTTTCTTTCCTTTTTTTTTCAACCACCTCACTGCTTATTCCGCAGCTAGTTATACCGGAAGGGCCCCTATAGTGTCTCGGCACTCTGCTCCAATATCACGAGCCTCTCGGCAAACCCTTTTCCTGCCTTGCCTAGAGCATCGAGGTCACCTCTTTCCTTCAATAATATCACGTTCTCTGGATATAGTTTTCCCAACAGAGCAAGCTTGATGACAGGGTCCGTAGTGGGAATGATGTGAACAGTGTTCCCCCGCCCAGCGTTGGTTCGAGGCGAGATAACTAGCCCGGGTCGAGAGAGAATATCGGCTGTTTTGTGGATAATGGTGTTGGCAAAGCCCTTAATAGAAGTAGATCCCAGGGCTAGGGGCTTGGGGGAAGATTGGCGGCTCGGAGGTGTGACAGGGGGCGTCGTAGAGTCGTTTAGTTTCTTTTCAGACTTTATTTCGTAGGCGTAACGGCGACCGCGGGCGATTTGACCGAGATCTACAGAAACACATTCTCCAGAGTCAAGAGTAAGTCTGAGCTTGACGATGCGTCGCAAAGCGTCGTTGCCAGCGCCTATCGCCAGGGATGACTCGGTGACTCGTGTGTCAACACCAAGCAAGGGAGTGAGAATTGAATTGCCGTTGGAGTGAACGACTTCGGTGACAGGCAATTCGGTACGCGGTGCATTGATATACTCTTGGTGTTCATAGTCGAATACCACTTCTGGATCAGAGTTGTAGACATGAGCAGGATGGTAACGAAGTAAGTGTAGAGAACGGGAGCCGGAGAGGAATGCGGGAAGAATAAGTCCCTGAGTATACTGAAAGCCGTATCCACCGAGAGGAAGGTTTCTTGCAGTGAAGACCTTAGCAAGATCGACAATAGCCATGTGTTGGATGGCCCCGGTGAGGCAGTGGACAAGGAAGAATTTGCGTGGTTCCTCGAGATCTCGAATGCCACGGCTCGAACCTTCAGGGATTACTAGTGGGATTTTTTCATAATTTTCGAATGGGAGTAAACTATCCCTAAGGAGAATCATCCGATGAAGCCACTCGTTGTAAAGCTCCATAAGTTGCGAATCGCTTCGAGGTCCAAGCAAGAGAGCAGCGACTGCAGGGGTCCACAGGTGCCCTTCGCAGGGGCTGCGGATACGGACTTGAGGGTTTGCATTCGACTGGTTGACACTGTCATGGACATATCCGACAATTGTTTTTGCGATTCGGTTTGCTTGCTGGACAATCTCCCGTCGAGCGGTGTCTTGATGCGAATGGCTCAGAGGCAAGGTCGATTCCCTTCCATTTGTGGCTAAAGAAGCGGTCAGGCCATCGATAAGGACGGATCTAGCTGGGCGCTCGGTCGGCGGATCCTGGCCCAGACGAGAGATGATGACATCAAGTAGCGGTATGGTACTAGCAACTAGCTGACGGGCATTGTAAATTCCCGGAGGTGTTTGAATCGCATTAGCGATGACCGTGGACGGAGAGTGGTGAGATGAAGAGCCGTTGACATGAGGAAGAGATGGCGAAGCGTCCATGTTGATACTCACTCCGTGGTAGGCCCACGAGGGAAATATCTTATATCCCAGTACAATATTGGCAAGGTTGGCCAGACGATATGGAGTGACGGAAGCGGCAGATGGAGGGGGAGTAATGGCGGAAACCATAGTTACGAGAGAGAGCATGTGCAGGTACAAAAAATGTACTGGGAGCGGAGGGGAGTTAAGGACACGAGACCAATGACTAAACGGCGGAAGCGTGAGGTGGCAGTCGTCCCAGCCGTTTGGTTGGTGAGAGAGTCGGGTTGAACGAATTGGTGGTGTAGTACGAGCCGGGGCCGTCCGAGATATGAAGCCAGAGTAGGAGTACAGGATCCTTCAGCTGGGGTAAGGCTGATTAGCTTCTCTGCGGCTGAAATGAGTTTAACAACGGACGGTCGGGGAGAGGAGAGAGAAGGGAGAGGCTTTGCATGAATAGAGCCATGTACCTTTGTAGGCTCTGGGCAAGACGAGTAGAAAAGACAACCGATCAAAGCCTCCTCAATCGGATAGGAATGACCAAGGAGATGTTTGTTGGTCTTTACTTTCTAGGCCATTCTTCTGTTCAGACCCACTGTGGCCATACAGCTGGTATTCAGATGTAGTCAGCCGATAGGAAAGCATTTGAAGACCGAATTACAGAGAAGCTAGTCACAATCTCCCAAGTCCGAGACACAGGTTCAATGTTGGTATCCCCCTTTACCTCTTCGGCCTGTCGGCGGAGATGCTTTCCAGAAAATGTTTAATTAAATCTTCGACTCTTAGATCGGAGCCGTTCAGTAATCGGCGTAACTGATTCACACGACTCTGCCTTATCCATGCCCTTCCATCACTGGTGTGGGGATGAAGAATGATTTCCAGAAATGAGGAGCTGAGCTGCAGTATTGGACACGCAGCTCCTAGAGTAGGAAATTCATGCTTCTCAATGACAAAAAAACGTGCTAATACGACAATTTGGACATGCTGCAGAGGAAGAGGTGCCCTCGGAGTTGAGCGGCTGACAATGGTCATCCAACTCCGATGATCTCGGACATGGCATGGGTTGTGTGGGGCAGAATGGGCCACTCTTGATTGTCAGATTTATTAGGATATTTTTACGGGAACGAAACTCATAGGGCGAATAAGGATACGGGTTGCCCTTATCTCCTTTCGCCTGGGTAAATTACCAAGGTCCCGAAAAGCGAGCCCGAGTGAGTTGTAGTCTAGACGAAGGCTTAGTGCAACCTATGCAATGAGGTAAGTGAGATGTGGAGTTCGCATTGAGAGAATGGCACCTAAGAATGCATAAGTGTCTTGACCTTAGCTCGAATTGCGAAATTCCAATACTAGAATTTGAAATCAATATGCGTAAGCCAAGGCGATCTTAGACGTAGTATTATAGCGATATAGAAGCCAACAAGAGGGAGATAGACACCCCCAACCAAAGACGAATTCTTCGCTCGAAAAACAAGTTCCTCTATCTCTGAAATAAACACATGCATCAAGATAGTATGGCTGTCACCGCATCTGAAGTCCCTGTGGCAGTCACAGCATCCACACCGCTGGCTCCCTTTTCAGGCAGCGAGGGTAGCTACATGCTCCCCCATCATGTCCAAGAGATTGAGCGTCTACGTCGTCAGCATCATTTCATGAACTCGACGACCGATGGACAATTGCTCGCCGTCCCGGTAATCCATAGTCAGAAGACCCTTAGGGTCCTAGACTCGGGCGCCGCTGATGGTACGTTTTTATCCTTGAAGGGCGATAGATTATAAACTCACACTATCCAGGATTTTGGCTCCTTGATCTTCCTCGTCAACTTCCGTCTCATAATTTGGAGCGTTATGGTGTCGATATTGGCTCGGCACTCTTCCCTCCATCACTTCCTGGCTCTGTCCCCACTGTTAGTGATGTCGACCTCCGCAGCCATGATATTCGTACACCATTTCCCCCTTCTTGGAACTGGATCTCTACATTTGACGTCGTTCATCAGCGCCTCTTAATTTGGGGTATAAAATCTGTTGAGTGGCAGCAGGTCGTATCGAACCTCGTCTCGATTCTTAAACCAGGTGGTTATATTCAACTAGTCGAGGCGGAATGGATTGACCCGCAGAATCCAGCAGATGCAACCACGCGGCCTCAGTTGCATAAGCAAGCTCTACTGCAAGAATGGTCCACTGCTGGCTTCGGAATGGATATCAATATAGCGTACAAGCTGGAGGGCCTGTTGAAAGAAGCTGGCCTTGAGGATGTGGGAAAGGTACAATTCGATCATGGCTATGGCGCTTTGGCGAAGGCAGAGAATCAGAGAAATGCTTCTGCTGAGTTGTGGGTTGAGTGTTTCCGAACTCTGGATGAGAAGATTCCAGGTAAGTCTTATCAATAACGCTGTCATCCCAGTTCAACCTAACAAGGTCTCCAGATGACGGGATTCCAGGAGTGGCCGCGAATGCCGAAGAATTCCATGAGTTCCTTGATGCTCTAGAGATCGAGATCAAGACCTTTGGGTATCGTCCCAAGTTGAATTTCGTGTATGGGAGGAAGCCGCAGTCTGCGTGAAGACTGCTACGTCATAAATCTATAGTTAGGCCAGCTTTCTGATCACAGTTTACGTACAGACAGACCATCGCTGCAAATTGACGAGTTTGGAATTTGAGTGACGCTGGCCTCAAGTATATACATCATACCTGACGACTACTTTTGTCAAATATGAGGGTGAATTTTGTGATGTATTGCTGTCTCTCTCTCAATTCCAAGGCCAGTGACTTATACCCAATATCAATATCACCTCCAGAGTCGTTACATTGACGTCATGCCTTTAGTAGGACCTAGTTGACATCAATCTAACAGTCAGCTTGATCAACAATCTGACCAACAGTCTGACCACTGTTTTACCAGTGTTATAGGGGGTTACCAGTTTCCCAACTAACTCTAGGACCTTACTTTTGCTCCTATTCAACCATTTTACAAATGCTGGACGACCAAGCATCACGACAGCAGTCCCTCTTCTTAAACACCCCATACACTCATAAATTAAACATATACTATGGGTAAAAAGCATGAAATTTTTTACGCTATTCAAGTAATTGTCGCAGGGTCGTTTAACGATGACGGAAATATTTCCAATGGAATCATAGATTGGTCTCAAGCGATGACCTGTTCTATCTCTATCTCTACTCTCTACGATTCCTAATGAAATCCGCAAACTGCTCCACCAACGTCAACGCCTGTTCCCGTGAGAGTCGAGGATCGCAAAGAGATTGGTAACATTGACCAACATCTCCTCCACGCTCATCAAGGCATTCCGTAACATCATCTCCTGTTTGCTCAAGATGAATACCACCCAAGTGGCTTCCAAGATTTCGATGAGCAAGGTATGTCTCCTGCAACTCTACCAACATGTCTCCAACAAGGCGTGTCTTCGCTCCACTCGGGGTTGTAAATGTGTTTGCATGACATGGATCACTCATCCAAATCGGTACGTGGCCACTGAGTTGAACTGCTCTGATGATTTGCGGTAATACAGCTCTTACGCGTCCATGGCCCATACGGGTGATAATGGTAATCTTCCCATGCTGTGTCCTATCAGGAGCCAGAGTATTGAGAAGTTCGACGACTTCGGCAGTAGTAGCAGAAGGGCCAATCTTGACTCCAACGGGGTTTCTGAGGCCCCGCACGTATTCGACGTGAGCCCCATCAAGCTGCCGAGTGCGCTCGCCAAGCCAAACAGTGGTGGCTGAGAGATTGTAATGATCTTGTGTCAGAGCAGACTCATAGGGGAGATGTAGAGCTTCATGAGACGTATACAATACAGACCGACTGGTCGACTTTGGAAGCGAAGGCGATGACCCAGAGAGGTGACGAATTGTGTTCTGAGATGCAGCGGCATAGAAATACCCTAGAAGGAGCCTGTTTGGGTCTGGTGTTCGCTCATTCGGGTCTTCTGAGTTAACGTTATGCCCCCGGAACGCGAATATTTGCTCTCCGGAAGGTAGTGTTTCCAAGGGTTTGGAACGGGGCTTTGCGTACTGCCCAGCAATTCGCCCAATAGTAACCACAGGCTTTCCTAATGCTTCCTCAATGATCTGACTCTGCTCTCGGAGAAGGTTCACTTTTCGCTCTATAATGTCGTATTGAACATCGTGAAAACTTTCCGCACAGTCTCCTCCTTGAACAACGAAGGCTCGACCGAGAGCAACATGATACAGTTGTATACGTGCCTGCTCTATCTCGAAGTGACTTATCAATGGAGGAAGCCTCTTGAGGTAGGCGCATGTCTCGCGTAGTGCACCAGGGTCACTATACTCGACAGCTTGAGCTGCATGCTTTGTGCGCCATGATTCAGGAGCCCACGGTGTGGTGCTTGCTACGGAGGGCTTGAGCTCCCGTATTGTTGTTATTGTGCCAGTTTTGATGCTTGTGAAATGTACTGGGAGCCGCAGCTCTGAGATCTGGTGTTGTCAAAGTATGTCAGTATACAGTAACCCCAGTGCTCAACCGTCAAAGAGACTAGTTGGTAACTAACCTGGGTCTGGTGGCGCAACATAGTACTGGGATAAACCCTTATCCTTCCTTGCTCTTGTTGGTTGTTCTAATAGGATGAGGTGGGCAGTTGGTATCAGGTTTAGGATTCTGGTAAATTTTGGATAAATGCTACTCCGGTGGGACTCTATATTGGTCATACCTGTCTACTTCTGAGCACCCTCGGCTTTCTATAAGCATTCTTTTTTCGCTTCTGCTTACCTCACTTTCCACCCTCAACTACCCTCTCTGTCGCGCATCCACTCAAACATTTCAGTCAACGTGGTTCATCTCTCACATTCACTAGATTTTGCGTGATTGCATCGCCAATCGACGTATTTCGTCCGTCCTCCAACGAAATCCCGCGAACTTACACGGAGCCTATTCTATGCAACATACGGCGGACATCACGAACTTGGGTCCTTCGCTCGGGTCCCTCGCTCGGGCATAAGAGTCCGTGGGGGCTGCATGAACTTGTCCGAAATTCCTGTGGATAAATGTGGAATTCCTGTGGAAGAACTGTGGCAAGTGCTTTTTAGAGGCTCGTTGCGGAATTAGAGAGGCAGAGATTTGAAGCAGGTGCCTTGGAGTTCGGAGTTTGAGTGACCAGGCCGCTGATAGCCTCCGATCACCGACTCCGATTGGGCAAACTAAGCCAGAACTATACGGCGAAAATCTATTAGTTCCGCATAGTAACGGAGTTAATAGACTCGTAAGTTGGTTTGCAAGTAATCTAACTGAGGGGATAGGGCTGGACGTTTCCGAAGACCGAGATAGCATTGCTCTACCTTACTCCTTGCGGATCAGGAAAAAGGACCCTGCAGGGATACGCCAAGCTCAAGGGTGTCACATTCGATGACCCATATGCCAAAGGGGTGGCTAACGCTAATATGGCGAGCTGAAATGACAATTCCAGTTATTATGTTGCAGATTTTATGTATTGAAGCTCTTCGCGTGTTTCGTCGATTTATAGATGCACATGGGCCGAGGTATCTTGCCAATAGCGCATCATCCCACACAACCTTGAACGGCCCTAATTTTTTCATTTGTAGTCTACGTGCCGAGAGAAGGAGAAAATGAAGAAGGACGATTGAGATGGTAATACTTCAATGGGATTTCGCGTCATATAAATACGTAATATCTTGACAGGCATTTTTGAGACAGCTTGGATCTGTCAAAATTACTAAAAATACAGTATTAATAAAATCATTTCCATCGAGAGCTTGATTAGAGTATCATACACATGAGCGCTTTGTCGTCTAGATGTACCTAAGAATTACCGTCTATCTAGCTTAATTGCATAACTCGATCGCAAAGTCCGGGGTCGTTGACGCCATCGACGGTCCGTACCTAGTTTTGTAGATCATCATTCAGCTTCCTGCATATCTCCCAATTTAGCCATTGAACCATTTTAATAGCATCATAGTCTGCGATAGGGAGATGCATGCAGAGAGTTGGTACATAATGGAGTGGAGATTGTGGCTGTATTTGTTCTAATGAAACTAACGAATATATCCAGTCTGCCAATGCACTTGGCAGTAAGCCATGAGCTTCTGCAAAGCTACTGTAGGTCACGCCATTTTAGTTACCTATTCTCTACGCACCTCCCGCAGCGACAGGGAGACTAGCAGTTGCTGCCTGTGAACTCTCACGTTGCATATCGTCTGTCCAAGTAGTGGTGTTTTGTCCCTTCTTGTGAAGATAAGCCAGTCGCTCCACCACGTGTTGTCCAGCGTACACTGGCCCGTACTTGTGAGGGTTCTCTGCTGTACAGCAAGCATCGAGGGGCTTCACCAGTGCGTCTCTGTTCGGATGGCCGAACCAAGCAATGGCATAACGGGCAGGGATAACGTCGGGTATATTGCCGTCAGCAGTGGGCTTAGGCTCCGGCTGGACAACTCGGTGCTCAGTCGACAGGAGCTTGTCATTGAACCAGCGAGATAAGAGGTCCCCGACTACATTTCCTCGTTAGATCAAGGACTCGTACCTCAAAGCATAAACATGAGTGTTGCTTACCATTAATGATTGCGCATCCTGGAATCGGAGGTGCCTCAACATATGTACCATCAGTACGGCGAACTTGTAATCCGCCACTCTCATCGTTGAAGAGCAGCGTCAAAGTCCCATAATCAGTATGAGCAGATGCCCTTGTTCTATCCTTAAAGGCCGCCCTCGTAGTCTCAGGGTAATAGATGACGCGGAAGAAATGATCTTTTGCGTTCACATAAGGCTCAAAGAAATTCTCGTCCACGCCAACCTGCTCCGCTAGCACACGCAGAAGAACCAAATGTACTTCATGACACTTGTCAAAGAAGAAGTTCATGTCGTCACGGAACTCGGGCCAGTTCTCGGGCCACTGGTTGGGCCGTGTGGGGTCGTCCTCCTTTCCCACATCAAAGGCCTCTTTCAGGTCAGAGTGGCGGGAGTCTCCAGAGGTTCGGGCGGGTGAGAACCACCCGTGGAAGCCTTTGGATTCTCCCGTTTCCACCTTGGCTTTCTCAGACTCTGGAAAAGCAAAGAATTTCTTCGCATGTGCGAAGAGATTTTCTCGCGCGAAATCGGGGATAGAGTGGTTTGCGAGGTAGACGAAACCGACATTGGTGAAAGCATCAAAAAGCTTTCCCTTTTCCTCTGCACTCTCTTTGAGGACTTCCGGAGAGTGAGATATGGAAGGCCCGATGATCTTTGCGAAATCAATGATTGGTAAATTTGCAGTACCGTTGGTAGTCATCTTGATGGTGTTTCGAGAGAGTATGTACAGTTACTTGAGTGAGAAGGCGACGATGAAGATAAACGAGAATGCTGAATGATGAGGATGATTTTTTCAGATCTTAATATCTTCAACATGGGTAAATTACTGATTTATGGATTGTCACCGTCTGTCAAGTTTTATGAGTTGATCACTCCCGCTCGTCACCCTCATCTTGCCATCTACCAAGTCACAATAAAGAGGTGTTCAAGCTTCATGCATGACTGGCACCACATGTTTCTTGATGCTTTCACGAATGCGACGGATTCGGAGCCAACCGTGTCCAATAGAAAATCACTAGGGTGAACTAATGTCACTGCGATGTTGCAGCTATTTCGTATACATAGGTATGCAACTATCCAGTCATCCCTCCAAGTCCGAGCTTGCTTGCAGGACCGGATGGCACGCCATCACGGCGCAGCATCGCGCACCGAAGCGATAGCTCAAACATTAGCAATAGGTTAGAGAAAGGCCTCGCCTGGTTCTTTCAGAACGAATTAGGTGCAGGCATGTTCGAGCCATCCCAAGTTGTGCCGATGCTTGGTGGAACTTAGTAATTATCTACGGCGAATTCCACGCCTTCAACGCGCATATTCGGACATGCATGGCAGCCTCACAATATGAGGGTAAAATTTCCAAAATTGCGTCAATTTGATTTGGAAGTCACTCGTTCCCTATGCCAACGGAAGCGTGAACATCGTACGGCTTGTGCTTATTCGATGCAAAATGACGAGCCGGTGGTGGCGCGTAAAGGCTCCTCACATCATCAGACTTGTATATATGATCAAGAATATTTGTTGGCAAGGGCAATACTTCGCAAAAAAAATACCAAGAGATTTCAATCATCAATTCTACTTCTTCAATTCTCATCTTGTTCGGTGATATCCCTCAGGGCTTCAAGATGGTATTCGAATCGAAACTCCCAAAGATCGAGCCGCCTGCCACAGATGTGTTCAATTTCGTGTTCAATACCGCTCGCGAAAGATATCCACGAAACAAAATCTTGTATCGCGTTCATGGGACCGGACAAACTCTGACTCTGGAGGAGCTCGAGAGCAAAAGCCGTAGACTTGCCAGCGTTCTTGTCAAGAAATACGGTATCCAACCGAACGATGTGGTTGCTTTTCTGGCAAATAACTCAGTAGGGCTACTTTAACTATTTTAATATGATTCATTTGCTAAATGCAGTGTTAAGATTCATTATCCGATAGCATTCTTTGCGGTCCTTGCCGCTGGTGCTACGATTTCTCCCATCCCAGTTCAGCACGGTCTCGATGCAAAAGCAATCATCCCAAGACTTGAACAAGCTAATGCGAAGCTCATCATCACTGATGAGGACCTCGCTTCAATTGCCACAGAAGCAGCCAAGACGTATAGAAATATTTCACTCGTCAGTTTGACTGGTACGCCGGATGGAACCTCAAACATTGAAGACCTCTTGTCAAAGGAGACAGAGCTGTTTGATGGCTTTCAGCTCTCCACAAAGGAAGAAACAGAGGAGTACAACGCCTTCATCTATCGTACAAGTGGTTCTTCCGGAAACGTGAAGTCATATCTCACAACCCATGCTCACTGGGCGGCGAACTTGTTAACTACTCGGTTAACAATTCCAGCGGATACGGACCCCACGAAAGATGTATGGATCTCTTCTCTTCCTTTCGCCTATGGTATCAATGCCAAGTTGAACCTTGGACTTAACATTCTCCTTGGTATCCCGGTGATTATTCTGCTCAAGCCGTTTGATCAATCTTCATTTCACCTTATCGATGAGTATGGCATCACGTTTTTGTTTGTCACACCGCCGCTCGCGGCCCAAATCGCCAAGGCAGAAAAGACAAATGGCGCGACTTATAGGAGCATTAAGTGGCTTCTATCCGCTGGAGCCCCTGTTCACTCAAAAATTCGCGACGCGGTACAGGAGAAGTTTAACGGCGTACGACTTACCCTGGAATGGGGCACCACTGAAACACTTCTGATCGCTCTTCAAATTGACGAAGCTTCGTCTGTTCAAGGATCAAGTGGCACTTTAGTCCATGGCCTACAAGCCAGAGTCCTAGATCTTGAGACAGGCAAAGATCTTGGATACAACCAACAGGGCGAGATTCTTGTTAGGAACGCACTTGCTCGATTTGCCGGGTACAAGGATAATGTAGAGGCAAACAAGGATTTTGACTCCGATGGCTGGTTTCACTCTGGAGACGTTGGATATATTGATGAGAACTCTAACGTCTTCATCATTGATCGACTCAAGGAACTGCTGCGTGTTGGAGACGGCTACGGAACCCATGCCTCAGCCGATGAGTTTGAGGCTGTTCTCTTCGACCATCCTGCCGTAGCAACTGCAATTGTCGTCGGCATACGAGACCAAGAGACTCAACAAGAGCATCCTACAGCCTTCGTCGTCCTGCAACCTGAGGCTGAGCCAAAGGTTGGTTTGAGCAGGAAGCAAGAGGCGCTTGCGACACTCGCGGAGGAACTCGAGTCGTATGTCCAGAAAAAGCTTGGTAACTTTAAACGGCTCTCTGGAGGCGCATATTTTGTTGAGAAGTATCCGTACGTGGGGTACAAGATTAACAAGCGGCGGTTGAAGGAATTGGTGAACGTCTCATCAACAACTGAGAGTTCCAATCGCTGGGTTGAGATTTCTGCCTGATTTGCTCGAGAGAGGTATAGTTTCATAGACGACGTCACATCATGTCGGCATTCTGATCCCT
This sequence comes from Mariannaea elegans, assembly GCA_930272665.1. Lineage (NCBI taxonomy): Eukaryota > Fungi > Ascomycota > Sordariomycetes > Hypocreales > Nectriaceae > Mariannaea > Mariannaea elegans. Next base: position 23,790 of record CAKNEU010000162.1, on the reverse strand, counting down.
TCTTAGCGGATCTAAGTCTGAGGCTTGGTGAAGGAAGGGCTTTTGGTCTTTTGAGACTCCTTGATCGGCCAAGAACAGGTATAGTGATGTTCCTATCGGTAGTGAATAAGACAATGTCAACATCATCTCCAATCTTGTGAGGACAGCTCAGTTCCTCATTCAATTGTAATGCTACTACTCATAGCAAACTAGACAGGAAACTATACGATTTCGCATTAAGTAGAAACGTTTCAGATATAAATCGATGAACTAGACGATACTCGCTTTATTAACTAGTGAAATGCGCTCCATTTTATACTTATATTAATCTCGCTAATTAGGTTCTGAATGATATTCAACTTTCAACTTGGTTATTTGCAGTTTTATAACTTATGCCCCAGCTCTCTTCCACTCTCTCTGTGGCACTTAGCCTTCGACAGCTCCACTTTGACAGGTTCCAACTCGGTCATCAGGCCAATATTATGGTATCAAGAGGCCCCAGGCCTACACTCTCTCCCTACTGTGCCTTCCGTTGTCTGAGCAAATGACGTGCTGTTTTTCCGGGTCTTTGACACTTCCACGAGACGGTTCAGGATGCTAAACTCAAGCTTAAGTTTAACGCTGTAAACAAACACCTTGTAGCTTGTTTGAAGTCGATATAAGTTGGCATATTCGAAAGCTAAGATAGGGCCATCGAGGGCTGCGACAATGATGCTAACAATAAGAAGGTGCCTCAGAAGGAGCCGATACCGACGGTTTATGTCCCGCCCAGTCATGGTGGTAAGCCTTAAGATTTTAGTGGTCTCATACATGTATAGGCCAGAAATTATCATTTCTTGTAGAAAAAAAATGGTGACTTGGATCTTCTCGTAGACAGAATAGGGCGTGATGAAGGGGCCTGGGTTCGATGAATTCGCTCCGTATACTAAGACAGTGGTGGGAACGTGACAAATAATTACACTGGTAATGATCATCAACCGAACAGCCTTCAACCACGACCTCTTATCCAAAACAAGATGCAGTCGGGAATACAGCACCATGGACTGACCGGTTACCAATGGCCACCAGCCGAGGATAATCAAGGTTACATATATGTAACTATTGATACTGGGTTGGAAGTTCTTGAGAAGGAAGCCGACGGTGTAGAAGGGAATGCCCCAAGTGGCAAATATAAAGCTCCAGAAATAAAGGCCGTTTCGTCTTTTGAATGTAGTAAAGATAATAAAGTTGAGTTCGATGAAGTTGTAAATAGAGATTGCGAAAAAGGAAGCAACAACAAATGCGGTTGTCCCTGTAAGTATGGAGGTGTTATCAATGTTTTCCACTGCCATGCCTCAGCTAAAACGGCCAATAGCCCGACCGAGACGTTCGAAGCCAAGCCCTCAACGTGATAGGTGGCAGTAACTGGCGGTGTGTGCGGCGCAATGAGGGCCACAAGACTCGGAAGACACGGCCCAGCCAAAGGAGCTTGTGTCTCACGATGTAGCCTTGTCATCAAAGGTCGTGACGTTCGAGATGGCAGCGCATCCTCCCAACCTCGGTCTGGTTGTTGGCTTGAGGGACGTTAGGATGTTCTCGGCAGATATTTGCAACGAGAAGTGTGACTTGACTGGCGAAGGCTTCGGTCGCGGTGGAGTCACGTGAGGCCTTTGATCGAATGAGGGTGAGCCTGCATTTGTGACTGAAATCGATACGTCGAATATGAATCTCCTGCTTCATGTCACTTGATATGTTTCCCCGCGGTACGGTCTAGTGTGAGTCTTGTCAACGCCACGTCTCCACAATCTACGGGATAGAAGATCTCCAAGCCAATCGCTATCCCGGTGCTCCAAGTTAGCTGGGATATGCCTTGCTTAATCAGGGTTCACTAGTGCCACGTTTTGAAGCTATAAGTTCCCAACCCGTGTTATGACGACATAATGAGCATGGAGAGAGTCGTTTCTCAAGTTGTAGGGATCAATTCCGATACGTTAGAACCTTGCTTCTCGGAATAGACTGACTGAATTACTGAATTATCACCCATGTCCTCATAAAAGTGACGTACAGCCTCCCGGTTGGGAGGGCCAGCTAAGTCGCATCATTTACTCTCAGCTAGGGAGGGCAAGCTTAGCTCGGATGATCTATGTGACAGCTCAGATATGAACAACACACTTCAAACTTCACAGAACATGAGAGAAACAATTTTGCCTGCCAAGAATTATGAGTATAATTCCGCAACTAATAAGGACGAATGATAAATCAAATATATCTATCATATGGGCAGGCTCAAAAATATTACAATTGCTTATGCGACAAATCTCATGTGAAAATATCCAGTCAAGCCATTTTTAGGCCGTAAGACTCGCCAGAGTAGGAAGGACAAATTTGAGAAACAAAGAAAGAAATTTCTAAACGTAAGACTGCTCTTCTTTAGCTCAAGGCACGCACAGCATAATAGTGTATACCAGCCGGTGGAAATTAAGCAACGTAGGTTGAATATATGATCTAGACTATGTTCTAGGGGCCCATAAAAGAATGATCCTACAGTCTTTCACTCCAATCCCTCTGGAATGCAAAGGTCTCCGAGTACATGTACTCCAAAGTAGACGCTTTAAATTCGAAATTCGTCGCTTCAGAGCTCCAAAGCCTAGCACACCGATTGCCAACTTAGATGGAGGATGCAATCGAGAAAGGGACTCAGTAAGACGTGGTATCAATTTATGCAACTTGAGAAGCCGTTCACGAATACCACGCACAAACTCGCCAATCCTCACCGAATTGAAGTATTTCAGGGAGATACAGGTACCTAAAATGCTCGTATAGTAGCTAGAATATCGAAACTACGGCGTAGTATCCCGTTGATCGTCAAGTTTACGGGATGGGATATTAGCTATGTATAATTCTTAAACCAGCATTCCTCTCCCTTCTCGCTCTCAATAGTTCGCCTTAGTGAGATCTCTATGAGATAATGTTATCACCCTCTCTTATTCTGCTATGTATCTCAAGCCGCGAGATACTTAGTTACAGTTCAACGTTCGTAAATTGATATGGCAAACGCAAGGGAAGGTTCTGGAAGAAGATTAGGGTTGGACAAAGCCATTAAACCCTTCGAGATATTAATTTGAGCTAGGAATTCCCTGTCACTATTGCCGATTATAATACATCTTTTCAACACTAAAGGTAGGTAGTGTTTCGAGGAATTTTTAGTTACTTGAGTGGGTAAATTGCGATGAAGCAAAAAGTGAGAATTTTGACTGAAGGTGTCAAACGGGTCATATCTAACGCAGCCAGGCTGCCTGCTTGTAGCAACTTGACAATAGCATCAAGTAATAGAATATCTCAAGGCGACAGAAGGATTTGCAAACACTTTCAGATTATTCGTATCAGATAACGGAGCTAAATTTGTCACTATGAAAGCATTGCTAGTATCTACACATCTTATTCCTCTAGTGCCTGAGTTATTATTTGCATACTCTAGATAGAAATGTCTTACTATCTGTCCTATTTTACGGGCGACCCTTGTACTATAGCCAAGACCATTGAAAAGTATTATGATTGAAATAGCAAAACCTCGGAAGGATTCCTTCATCCGGTATCGTAATACATAGTGGTGTCGAAGCTGGACTGTTGAAGCCGGAATTAGTTGTCCACAATGAGACCAACCGACATCCTCTACTGCAGAAATAGCCAAGTAGTATTCAAAGCGGAGCACCAGGACCGACTTGTCGAGGTCGCGAGGTTGCTTTATCCCGTGGCAAATCTTGGGTCCAAATGTGTCCTCTTCCTAAGCTGATACTTGTTCTCTCCAAGGAAATGAAAAGCACAGGGCCAAATATATCGTCTTTAAATATATTTTTAGCGGAGATTATTGGTTAGGTGCAATAGCCCTAGATTCGTGAATTCTTCTAATTAGGCGGAAGATAATATTACTAAACCGTTATACTGCGTTCGACTATATACCGCATCCACCTACAAGTAGTTTGTGATACTTTCTTCGACTAAATTATCAATTAGTATACCGAGAATTCTACCGCCTTGCACGTTATCATCGACTAGGCCGATGACTATTCTCTCTTACTTGAGATCACCAAGCACCCGCAACTTGAACTAGGTTCTATACATGACCATGATGGCCATGATGGTTTTGGGTCCAATTTACACATTTAATAACGGAAACCAGGAAAAAGGAAGAAAGGAATCCGCAGAATAGAGAAGTGCAGAAGAAACCGATGTAAATCACGAAATAATCATGTCAACGAAAGCCTGTTAGAAGACGAAGACTACTTTTAATGAGACTCTGCTCGGAAAAACATGAGAAATATTTAGGGTCAACATGCTCATCCGCGTCTAGCTTGTCTCAATTCCCTGCATCGAAAATGACCTTTTGAACTTTCATTGAGTCAAACATTTCGTATCCTTCGACTGCTTTGCTAAGTGGCATGATCGTCTCAGTCATAAAACTAAACATAAAAACATGGATTAGAACTTTGCATTCGACTGAGTGGTGCGTTCCTAACTCACTCTAGGAGATGTTGTTTTTTCTTGAGTAATTCTAGGGCTGGCTCGAAGATGGCTGTGATGCAGGAAACCGTATTAGATTATATAGCCCAAACTTTTCACCAAAGACTCACTTCGAACTGGACATCTACCCATCTGGATGGTCAGATTCTTTCCATAGGCTTGGTTTCCAGTCCATGGGATCTCTCCATTGTGGACACCGACGCTTGAAATGGTTCCCCACGGTCGAAGCAGCTGGAATCCCATTTTCAAGGCTGAGCTGTGCCCGACAACCTCGATGACGACGTCGGCGCCACGACCATAAGTCAATTCCTTGACGCGTTCTTCCAAGCCCTGTCGGTTAGTCTCATAATTCCAAGGCTCAGCTCCCAGACTCTTTGCTATAGCTAGGCGAGGCTCAACAGCGTCGACGGCGAGCAAAGCTTTCGGTTTAAACTCCAAAGCAGCAACCAATGCGCAGAGACCAACAGGACCACATCCCAGCAAGATGACTACACTGTTTTGGGCGACCTGAGAGTCTAGTTTACCCAAAGCATTTCTCGCGGCGAAAAATCCCGTGGGAAATATATCTGCCATAAGACAAAGTTTTGGGCCTTCGATACCTTCGGGTGCCTTGACTATGGTGCTATCTGCCAGTGGTACCCTAACGAATTCTGCCTGGGCTCCATCGAGCAATGGGCACCCAAAGAGCAGGCTCTTCTCACATCGAGAAGAAAAGCCTTCGAGACAGTAGAAGCATTCTCCGCAGCTTATTGTGAACGGGCTGACAACGAAGTCCCCAAGTTTCAAAGTTTTAACTTCAGACCCTACTTGCTCGATAGTACCAGTGAATTCATGGCCCATTATGAATCCGGGTGCAGAAGGCTGATGGCCGCGGAAGACATGAAGCTCGCTAAAGAAAGGGGTCAGCGACCGACCAAGGTCTACTTGTGGTCATAGGTACGTCCATACCTGCCACACAACGCTGTGTGCTTCACCCTAATTATCACATCACCAGGATGCTGAAGGGTTGGTATCGGCCTATCTTCAACCTCGACACTCTTCACCCCCTTGAAAACGACCGCGCGCATTGTTGCAGGAGGCATCTCGATGATTCAAATACTCTCTATTCTGGTAGAGTCAATTTTTTGGTTGAGATTGGAACAAAGTAAATCTCAGCTGATGTCTGGTCGCTCGTTTCATTTCTCGCCGGAACGCCGACGCGGGCTCGAACTGTAACCCCTCACTCGATCGGTGACCGCCGCCGTAAACACCTACATTTGGGGTTGCCATGTGACTTAGCTTGAGTCATGAGATCAAGTTTACATTAGTGATCTGATCGGGTGACTAAGAAAGAGGGGTCACGGCAGGAAATCCCGAACTGCGAGATAGACACAACAGCAACAGCAACGGCTTGAGCTCACAGGAGTTGCTGATCAATTGATGAATAGCTTCAAGGGCCCTCATCGCCTTTGTTGTTTTCTTTGTGAATTCATTGCTTTATTGAACACGTTGACTCAGCCTATTTCTCAGATATCCCTAATCCTGACCTGATTCTATTACAAGGACTTTAAGATTTAACATCAAGAAGTAGACCGACCGGTTGTCGGTAAGCACGGTTCCGCATACCCGACACCGACTAGGGTCGCATGTAGGTGTTACGAGGTCCGACACGAGTCCCTTGGGCGGGGAGGCAGTGAGTTCGGGTTCTGAGGCCATAAGGAGTGACTATGGTCTATGCGGCCATGTTGACTCAAATGTGTTGGTTTGAAGTCGCCGTTGGCCCGAGCAATACCATCTGTATGGTTAAGGAAGCTAGAATGCTAGAGGTCACCGGAAAATTACCTTCCGAAAACCAAATGCAAATGCCCCAACGCCTGAGGGTTGTCAGTTCTATGAACGCTTAATCCTAGTTTAAGTTGGCAAGATTCAGAATAGATTAATGAGCAACTTCAGGGAGTCACCTTGTTAAAAAGCATCCTACTGTTGATGTTGAGCGCGCTGTAAAACATAGGGTTAAGGGGTGACCTTTCTGACTTACCCCGCAGGTCATTGAACTACACGATAGGCAATGAGTAAATGTCACTTGAGCTAGCTTCTCCGTATAGCTAGCCTGCTCGTATAGCTAGGAGGCACAGTAAATCTCAGGTGCATAAAAGCAAATTAAAACAAAAAAGTGGTGTACATGCGTGGCATATGCACAGAAAACTATCATCTTCGTCAATTACCGATTGAGTTACTTTACAAGCCTGGACCACGTCCATCCCTGGTGAAGCTGAGCCCATATTGAGATGTACGCGACAGTTTTAGGTCTTTAAGCTTGGGGCCAATAATGCTTTCCAACACTCTCTGTACCGTTTTCTTAAATGCCTTTCCCCGGTACGCAAGTGGGGAGATGACACGGATCTGAGGCCAAACTTGAGATTCGTGCCATCTAGCGAAGGCAAGGGCGGCCAGAGCGCAGTACAACACCACCGTCTTGAGATCGTTTATGCCTACCTCTAAGAGATGGTTCTACTCGGCATTCACCTGGCTCACAAGGTCTCCTCATGAGCGACTTGGAAAGGGCGTTGTGTTCTTCTAGGGAGGTTCCCGAGCGCAATTACCGTGGTCCATCGTAGCTTTTGACAATAGAGTCATTAACAGCCTGCTCAACAAGGCCAAGATGCGGTTGTTTTTGGGCGGTCGCAGAGTCCCATAGTTCAAGAAGTGTCGGTTCTTCACTGAGTCAACCGCCGAAAAACAACAGTCCAAGTGCTCGAAACCAAAGCACTTTTGCTACATCACCAAAAATGACACGAATAAACATCATTCTGGTTTAGCGAAAGCCACATAGAGCATCAGGTTGAGGGGGAGAAGAAGTATATCCCCAAGGGCATCATTAGATTTTATTCTAAGTTACCCATTCTACTATGGTGCTCCCTATCCCGTCGGTCAATCTGTTTGAAAAGCAACCCTAGGTCCACTTGTTGTCACCGTTGAATATCTGCTTTCATTTTGACATCCTCCCGTTCTTTAGCCTCTATGTCCAAACAGCGCTCACACACTCCAACCTTATCGCATATTATATAAACGAGCTGTAGGCCGCAGGTCTCACCAATCTTGGTTTTCCAGGTGCATTTCTCCCGGTACTTTCCCCATGCAGCTTCTGCTGCATTCCCACACTGCCTGTTCGCAAATGCAGATGAGGTGCTTGAGCAACAGTCCTCGGGGACTAATCTCTGTCGTGTCACCCCAGCGTAACACTTACTAAACCGCTTGCATTCACTGTCTAATTCGGTGTTTACTAAGGTCGTGTATACAATCTTCGCTTCCGTGTGTAAAAACAAGGGAGTGTCTAGGGGCGCCAGTAGAATATTTTATTAACGAGGATAGCGATAAATACCTGGGTGACTCTAGCCTCACACCGTTCCTTTTGCGTTTGCTTCTTATTTGAGAAGTCATATAGTAATTAACTGTCCTAGTTTTCTACGTACGTCTTTGTTAATTGTTCTAAAACGGTGTAAGTCTCGTCATATGGGGCTGTGTAGAGCAAATTTCTGTTGGTAGCCATAACTTCATTGGATTCAAGCCCATTCATCATGTTGAATGGCCTTTCTGTTGAAAGCGTCTCTGCTGAAAGTCCTTCGAGTTTTCTCAAGGCTGTGTAGGTCAATTCGATGGTGGCGGGCCGTAACCTTCGATTCCGTGAGGTTAGATTCTAAAATTGATATCTTCACGCACAGTTACTGGCAGATTAGGTCAACTTCTCCCTTGTTTAATGGCACCCGATAGTTCTTTTCGCTGCGATAAATCACTTTCGGGATAAGAGTGCGGCGACCTACCTATGTCCGGTCCCGTTACCTGATTATCTGTGTAAGAAGTAAATAGGCCGCTTTGAGTAGTTACATAGTGTGAAACAAGCATCACCTTCCTCTTCAATTAAAAATGCAACATAAGCTTACAGCAGCCACAAGATCCAGGTTTGGTTGCTCGTTGTAAGACTTTAATCCTAAGACAATCTGAGTTAAAGAACCATACCCTGTTTGTAACTACGAACGATAGTGCATAAAGGTGTATGAGCATGGTACTTATGGAGTTTAACGGTGGCAGGTTTTCTTGTCGGGGTCGATCAAATACACCAGTTCTGCTGCTCCAAGCAAAGTATTGTGTCGCAACTTAATTTTTGTGAATTGGTCTAGATAATTATAGTCCTGTCTCGAACACCCATCTCAAAGATCCAAACCGAGGATGTTGAAGTTGCCGTAGACACAATCCCAGGTCCCTACGAACGCTAGACGTGTGTAAGGAAATTGCGTTTCTTCTCACTTAGGCTTACATGCTGTACAACATTTTTATTCTCGCTAATGTCTCGTAAACATTTTCGAGCCTACTGCTCTACTTGATCTTTTGAGGTTGTCCTTTATCAACTTCTATTGTACCCTGTTTACATTTTGCAGTGCGTATGGCTGCATAATTTCAAACTTGCACGACTGGATCGTATAAGTAGGTTGAAAGAAAGGTCATTAATACTCTGATTTGGCTAGTTCTAGAAACATCGCAGTTGTTCATTAAAGCTTGGACTCCAGTCTTGATCCTCGTAAACAGCTGATCTCCGGGTCATACATCGGTTCAGCAGTGACAGTAGCACGGATCCGCCTCCCGAAGTACTCGATCTCGACAGCATTTCCCTCAACTACTGTACTAGGCAGGTAGGCGTAGGCGATGGGCTTACCAACAGTATAACCAAAGGCAGCGCTAGTAATATAACCCACAGGCCGGCCATCAAAGTAAACAGGTTCTTTGCCAAGTACCATGGAGGCACCGTCGTTGATGATGAGGCAGCGCAGTTTTCGTGTAACAGCCTCTCTAGAGCGGCTCTTGATCGCAGCATGGCCGACATAGCCCTCCTTGCCAGACCCAAGAGCGAAGTCGAGACCGGCCTCGTATGGGTCATGTTCCGTGGTCATATCAACGCCCCAAGACCGGAATCCTGTCTCAAGTCGCAGTGCGTTAAAGGTGCTTCGGCCGGCGGCGATGACACCGTGGGGTCGTCCAGCCTGCCATAGGGCATCCCACAGGCGCAGCCCATTTTCAGAACTGGCGCGGATCTCCCACCCTTGCTCCCCAATATATGACATCCTCAACACCGTTACGGGGATTCCAGCTATGAATGCGTTCTTGACGCGGAGGTGGGGCAGCCCTTTATCAGTAAAGTCGTCTGTACTGGCGGCAGCCATAACCTCCTTCGAGTGAGGACCCCAAAGTCCAATAGCACAAGTGCCGCCGGTTACGTCGCGCACTTCCACATGTCGATCAGGCATTATCTTCTTCTGCTTGCGGGCTTCATGGGTCAAGTAGGAAACGTCGACGGGTCCATTCACCCCGAGCTGGAATAAGTCGTCACGAAGTCTGGCCACGAACACATCGCTGCGAATACCTCCATGGTCATTGAGGAGAAGGGTAAATGTAACAGTGCCTGGCCTCTTATTGACATTTCCCGTTGTCAGCCGCTGCAATAGGTCGACCGCACCGGGACCAGACACTTCCAGTCTTCGCAGGGGGGTCATATCGTACATGGCTACACCAGTACGCGTCTTCCAAGCCTCAACCGCGGAGATGGGAGAGTAGTACCTGGCAGACCATGCGTCGGGGCGCTCAGCAGGTCGCCACTTGGCCGGCAAATGTTTGAGCAGCTCTGCATTGGCCTCGTACCAGTGTGGGCGTTCCCAGCCTCCAGCCTCGAGGAAGTTGGCGCCAAGCTCGCGCTGGCGGATGTAAAATGGGCTGACGCGCAGGTTTCGGGGAGACTCCCGCTGTTGAAGAGGGTGCAGGATATCGTAAACCTCGACAAAGTTCTGTTGCGATGTCTCGTTGACGTACGCGGGGGTGAGCTGGACGTCTTCAAAACGCGACAGCTCGCACTCAGCGAGGTCAAGTTTGGACCTTCCTGTCGTCAAAATCTCGGCGACAGCGCGGGCAACACCGGCGGAGTGAGTCACCCACACTGCCTCCGCAACATAGAAGTTGTCTAGGCCAGGCGCCTGGCCGACGAGGGGTCCGCCATCGGGAGTGAAGGAAAGGATACCGTTAAATCCATCTGCGATCTCGCTCTCCTTTAGGGCAGGGAGAAGCTCTTGAGATAACTTCCATGCCGGCTCGAAGTCCTCGGGTGTGAACTTGAGGCGGGAAGGCATGTTCTGATCGTTGACATGGTTTGGGGTTTCACCCAACGACGCGGCGACAACGGGCATTGGGCGATGACCATAGTAACCAATGCCATACTGCTCCCCCAACTCACGATAATAAAGGTCCTGGTCCTGGTAACGCAAAATTGGCAGTTTGGCTCCGATGGGCGGTTCATTTTTGCCTTTCTGAGCCGGTACAGGTGTCGTCTTAACGTACTGATGTGCCATGGGAACAAGGGGGACAGATACTCCGACCATCTTTCCTACCTCAACACCCCAGAATCCAGCGCATGAAACGACAATATCAGCGGGGATGGTTCCGTCTCGTGTTGTCACTCCTGTAACACGGCCATTGGCCTGCTCGAAGCCTGTAACGAGTGTTGACCCGAGATAACGCACGCCCGCTTTTCGCGTACGTGCCATTAACAACTGTGTAGATCGAAGGGCTAACGCGAGGCCATCAGTGGGAACATGCAGGCCCCCAAGCACCACATCTTTGCTCAAAAGCGGATAGATCTTACGGCACTCATCAGCGCTGATCATTCGCGCAGCGATGCCATATGAAGTAGCGTAGCCGTGTTTCCGCTTCAGGTCCTCCAGCCTCTCTGGAGTCGTGGCAATTTCCAAACCTCCCACTTGGTTGAAGCACTCCAATGATTGCAGCTTTTCCACTGTATATTTTGCGAATAGCGTCATGGTCTTGGAAGGATTCGTTTGAAACACCAAACCGGGGGCATGGGATGTCGACCCGCCCGGCATATCCAAGGGCCCCTGATCAACTACGGTGATATCGGTCCATCCGCGCGAGACCAGCTCATCGGCCAGGTTGGTACCGACGATACCAGCTCCAATGATAACGACGCGTGGTGCTGACGCCATTGTTGGTGAGTTCAGGTGGTCAAGAATGATGGATGAACCGAAGGGCTGCGCAGAGGAGCTACCTGTCCAATTATTCGATATTTATTTACAAGTATAGCTGCAGGATATAAGCCAATTATATGTATGGAGGGTTAGGTCTCGCATGACTGTAGATAGTATCACGTCGAGATACGGCCAAGTAAGCCATTCATAGAAACGATAACCCATCAGTTACAGCAGTGGCGGGTTGCTATACCGATCACGTGATCGGAGTTAGAGGGACCGCACACCGGTCCAGCTGGCGCGTGATAACAGAGCTGCACTATCAAGCCATCATGCATTACTTTCAAGAATGCTAGCGTTACAAATAACGCCCGATCGCGAAGTAGCGATATCGCTTCGAATGGTTGCATTGAGAACCGTAGACTCCGTACCGTGACTCTAGCGAGCCGATTACCAAGGACAGGGGGAAACTATGACAAGTTGTGACATTTTTAGTGTGTATATAGACGACGATGCATCGAAGATCGCGGTTGGTCTATTTCGCCCTTGGAAATAGCAGCGGAAATGACGAACGTGGCAAAGGTTTCCATACCAGTGGCTTGCCCGAGCATCGACCTAAGTGAAACAGTGCGATAACAACTTTAGCTAGGATAATCTCTTAGTATGCTTTGTTTTCAATAGATGATACGATATTCTACTGGGTTTGGATACAATGTATATTTACAGTGCAGTACTAAGGTTGGTAACCATCTAGGTCTGAGACTTGGTAGCATTTATCGGCACCTCGCCTGGTTAGTTCGGTCCGTTGTATCCAGAATATTTCGCGTACTACGCATATACACACATCTGCGACACCTGTGTTCTTTTTCCCCTCTGAACCTATCGGTACCGTTTGTTTTCACTTCTAACCAGGCATGGTAGGGCTCAAACCAGCCAATATTTGGCAAATGCTTCCGCTCAGGACGTTGCAGCTGACATGTGCGGCAGAAATGCAGATAGGGGATGCTGATAACTAAATAGTCCATCAATGCACTGGCTGTAATGAGGTCGGTCAGAACGCGTCGTTGGAAAACCGGAGGGGAGAGGAATGGAAGACCAAGACAAGAGCGAGAGAGTAGGTCGTGAGGCCCTGGTTTGTGCAATCGTTTGGGAATCTAAGCGCCTGTCAATACTAAGGGAAACATGAGAGCGCTGATAATACAGGACTAAAGGAACACCAACACCCGGATTATTCAGACTGCCCAAAAAATGAAAGGGAATGTAAAGTACCAAGATGACATAATCGTACACCGGGAATACTGGGAATGGTAAGCCGTGCACGATGAGGCTCTTGACCCCAAAGAAAGAATGGATCTACCGGTACTCGATAATGAAGGCATGATCATCACTCACTAGGTGAAGTCCCCGTCTCGTTAACGTGACGGGAGATGGCGCTAGTGGATGTGCCGAGTGGCGGCTTCTAGATCCAAACTGCCTTCGGTATATTTCCCCGGCCCATTAGGCATCGATATTGCCTCACAACACTAACTTCTAACGGTTTTTGGTGCATGGGACCGAGTAGGGGATGTTAGAGGGCGGTTTCGGTCGACTTATCTGTCCTCATGGCGGCTGGTATGCCCGAAAATAGACAGACCCCGCCTCACTTTCGAGGCAGTTCCCCCGCGCTCGGAGCCGACAAGATAGCGTAGGATGCCTCAACGAACCAGGTACCCCACACTCAGAATACCCCAGATAGAGCTAAATTAGGAAGGTCATCCTAGCTCGGAGATGCAGGGCTCAGCATTTTCGAATGATACATCCCAAATCTGGAAGTGTCTTAATTCGACCGGGTCATGACTTAGTTCTTTGACTACGCGGAACACCTGGCTTGACGTACGATTATTGCGATATGAATCAGCGTGAGAGTAACATAGCATCGGTATTTGTGTTGGTTGCCCGGTTATCGTTCCTCCTCCCTTCCCTCCCCAGGCAGAGGTCTGCTTGCGCCTGCAGGAGAGAGGGTTCGGGCGGTAAATCTACATGACCGAACCAGAGAAATAAGCCATTAGTATATCATATCTATCGAAAAGCAAAGACTCCCCAAATCTTAATATCGAACAATTCCCCCTGCTTTGAAAGATGCTTTTTCGAGGCTTGCTAAAAGTGATTGAACATGATGCTGCTAAAGTTTTCGCCTTCCCACCATGCCATAGCTCTATCCTCTCCTGCCGTCTCTTGTGAGTCTTGATAACCCATGTCTCCTATATTAACGAACTGCGAAGAGTCCGCGTACAGCCACGGAGTAAGACTGTCCGTCTGTTCAGCAGATATTTCGTCGCAGGAAGTGCCCCATGAAGAGTCTCTTGCTGAGGTTATGATGGCCTTGTATGATGCGGTGGGTGCTTCTTGCCCTCCATCAGCTGTGTTGATAGTAATTTCTGGGGAAGTTGCAACGATGATCTCAAGCGTAGGGCTATCGGCGGCGTCTTCGTGAACGATTGTAGGTGTAAGTGAGGCGTCTAATAATCCGGCAGTAGGAATCTCTTGGGAATCCGCCATAAACTTGAATTGTAAGACTTCCCACATCAAGGGTACGCTGAGATAAATTTTCGACGGCATCCAATCCTCGACATCCATACTCTCAGGGCCAGCGGCGATCCGGGTCATCTTTTCCAGATTGCGATCCTAGAACCCATTAGCTTGATCCTCTTATCTTGTATGAGAACATGAACATACCAATGCTCCACAGGCGGCAGAAGAGGGAATAAACCTCTTCAGAAACCTCCTGCATTTCGCAAAGTCCGTGTTGGATTTATGCCTCAATCTCGGGGCGGCAGCGCAGCAGTAGTAGAGGTGTACTGTAGCCGCAATCGCAGCGATGTGACCGAAGAATGGATCTGCCAATGGCACTTGCTTGTCCACCACCATGTCTATCATGCGAACGATCCAGGTGGAATGTAATAGGGCAAGCTCGGAAGACCTCCTCCAAAAAGTATTTGGGATAGCGAGATTCGGATTATGTTGTGCTCCAACAATATAGAGGAATGGATGGTTCAAGACAGTCTGGATTGCATGGTAGGTAAACTGCTCCTTTAGCCATGGAGCCCAGTAGTCTCGATTCATCTTCAGCTCGTCCACTTTACGCTCATAGAACTTGACCGAATCATACCGGTGACACATGGGGATCCTGTTCTCCGTCTCCATGAAATCAGAGAGCACCTTGGCGTACATTGAATCGCGCCGCCAGGGTTCTTTCAGCACGTTGTGGGCACAGTCAGACACGTACTTTCTGACCTGACTCCAGACCCATCCTAAATGGACGCTCGTATTCCAAATGCCCGGCTCACTTGGTGTAGAACAGCCAAGCTCATCTCTGGGTAATGGCGGTGCCTTTGACCCGAGTTCCATCTGCTCTCCGCGAATTGAAGAATAGGATGGTCGCCATATTTCAGTCGGGACACCCAAAAGACCGGTTTGTCGGCCGTAAAATTGCTCGAGTAGCTGGAGGCTCCAAAAGAGCCTCTTCTTCCGCTCTGTATTTGGATCCTCAATGACGTAGACGGATTCAACGTCTAGCATAGCGGATCGGCAGAGCTGAAAAGCAAGACCAAGATGAAACTGGCCCAGGTGTACATTTCCGTCTGTAATAGCGTTAGTTCAATGACTGTCACACGTCTTGTTCTTTCGGGATGTTTCATACCTATAAAGGAAGAGTACGAAAGCAGACACAGGCTTTCAAGAGTAGTGAGGTCCACCGTACCATTTGCAATGCGAAGCATAATCAAACTCTTTGCGTTATCACCATAGAGTTGCACATGGTCACGCCTTTCTGAGAAGCGCGAAGTCAAGGTCAGAATACTGCAAGCAAGTTCTTCGGGAAGAAAGCTGTAATCGCTGACTTCCTCACGCTCAAAGCACCAGATTGGTTGCCTATGGCAATACTTAAAGTAGAGACCGATACCGATTGCAATGTCGGATGGAGTAGGTCGTGGGTTTGAAGTATCAGAGTCAAAAGTGAGACTAGAAGGATGGCTTGTAGGCTTGTTTGCCTCTGGAGCTGGAGGGGTTGCTGAGTACGACTTCTCCGAAGTGTCGGGAATATCTTCAAACGGCTGGTCTTGACGTGTGTTGCGATTCGTCCTGAGAGCTCGGTCAGAACGTCTGAAGGTAGCATGTTTCGAATCAAATGTACAACCTCCCACTCAAGAGGAGATCCAGTTTCTCTTCCAGGTGTGCCAGCCTCTCCTCCTATGAAAAATGTTAAGCCCTGCAAGTCATCAGAGTACGCGTTATGCAAGCAACATACCGACGGACCGCTTTGTGATGGCCTTGATACAGCAGGCGGGTAAGAACACGATTGCTTTAGGCGGACACAACTTGAGCAGGCTGGTTTCTCACCAGGACAGCGAGTCTTCTTTCTCCTGCATCACACAGTCAGCACGCAGCGAACAAAGAAGGAAAACGCAGAATAAGCCAATTCACATACCTACAAGTGAGACAAGCATGATGCGACCGCCGTCTCCCGCGAGTACTGAGGTTATTATTATTATCCTCTGGCGGCGTCATGGTGCATCTCACCCCGAAAAATCACCAAGCGACCATAATCATCCAGAAGGGACTCGCCTTCACTAAATACTTGACCCCTCGTCAATACCCACGTGGACCCATAACCGGGAGCAGGCGGTCAGAAGTGGCAGAATAGAAAAGATGCCCCTGTACAAAACAGGAATAACCTCACGCCAATAGAGGCAAGATAATTACATACCGTACATATGGCCGCCATCCATGACGAGGCGATATGCAGGGTCATCCAGACTAGACCAGCAGAACCCCAGACCCACCCTGGGCTTAGTGCTAAGACTGATGAGATAACGAGCGGAGGCGGACCAATAGCGCACGGCGACGATCATCTTGGTGTCAGGGGGCTCAAGAGTCCAGGACAGGAGCTTAACCTGTCTTGACCTTTTTTTTTTTTCCCATATCTCTGTGATCCATGTGACCACCCGCACAGCCTAAAATATATATCAACAACACATAAGGAAGGCCGTTGTTGGTGTAGGACTGGTCCGTGGGCCACTAACTCGCTCGCTAAGGAATTGACACCCTCACAACCATATTTGAGGCGGCAGAAGACTGCCGGTTGGCAGCACCATGGTCAGAGAGACTCCAAGAGTACAAATTAAATTAAGAGAGGCCCGCGAGGACTTCATACCATATGAGTATGCAAGTAGTGATTTTGTCTACAGCTTCCCGACCAGATCTACCAGATCCTTCATCTCCACTCTCGGGTACTCCGGGTTCAACGCCGGATCTGGGCGCTCCCGATCCCAGGCCCACTTTTCCGTCAATTCATCAGACAACGAACCCTCCAGCATTTGTAGCACGTACTTTCCCAGCACTGGGAAAAACTTGTAGCCGTGGAACGAACCGCAAGTTGCGATATACAATCCCTTTGCGGCCGAGTGCGGAGAAATGATGAAGTCTCCGCTAGTAGTAAAGGCGTCCCTTTGTTCGGTTAGTTGGTCCCGTATGGGTTGTGGGGGATTTTGGTGACATACCAGCATATACGGAACTTATCCAACTTCCAGTTTACACCTTTGCTACCATAGAACACATCCCTTGCGTAATGTACGTCATCCTTGAGGCTCTTTGAAACCTTCCATTGGGCGTAGTCTGACTCCGAGGGTGGCACTGAAACGTGACGGCCAGGCAATACTTCACGAGTATTCTTGAAGATTGTTGGCCCCCACCACTTAAGCTCTCTGTCCTTGGTAGGTGGAAGACTACCGATAAAAGGGCCTGTTTTTTGAATGGTCAGCCGGGTGATCTGTTATGAGACAGTGGCAATGGAGAAAGTTACCAGTTTCAGCCGTATATCCCTGGAAGCCCACGGGCATAGCAGCAAACTTCTCGTATGTCTCCTCATCGAGTCGTGTCATTCCTGTGGTGATTCCACCTGCCACTATCCTCTCTCCAGCCCGAAGATTAGTCAGACCACTGCTAGCAGCACTCAATTCCAAAAGCTTGGATGTGAATGCTCCCGAGGAGAGGATAACGTGCGAAGCTGTCAAGATCTCCCCTGGCTTTGTCTTAACCCCATAACACCGACCACCGATATCGAATTGTAAAGTTGCAATATCGGCTGTGACATAATTGACGCCAAGTTCAATGGCTTTGCGAGTGACGGCTCGCAAACAATCTCCAGCCGCAGCCCAGCCACTCGTCTTGTTCACAAGCACCTCCTTGACATCGGTATAATCGGCCTCGTCAAAGAGACCTTCATATAGCTTACGGGCTTCAGCGACAGGGAATGCCGACAAATCAGCCTTCCGGCCAAGTTTCTTGTAGTTGTTAATGACGTCCTGCGCGTAGTCGCTGCGACACATCCAATATACTCCGGTCTCATGGAAGTACGGCTGCCAAAGAGGATCGGACTTGAAAATATCTTGGGCCTCAATTGCCAATTGGCAGTATACGATATCGTCGTAGTCAGCGCGCACCACCTTATTCCAGTCCCAGGAAGCAGCCACGCGATTATCTGCGTCAAACGCATCCCTGTCAACCAGAGTCACCGATCTGTCGGGGTACTTCTTGATTAGATGATAGGCGGTGGATACCCCAAACACGCCGGCTCCAACGATAAGGTATGATGGCTTGCTCGAGGCCATCTTGGACAATGAAAACTCGTCTAAATTTCTTGAGGTCAAACAAATGAAGTCTCTGCAAAAACTCTGAGAGACAGCGAGGAACGGCACAAGGGACCTCGATTGACTGGTTTCTCCTCGGGACGAATTGATCGCTTATAGACAATATACCGAATTATGGATCCTGTATTTCCAAACACTTAATACCTTATCTGTCAATTGGGTCTTATATCGCTTCGCTTGATAAACAATGGTGTGGTATCGGCGGGGGTGGTCCGATCATGCCGATCACGTGACCTACGCACCACCACCCCGAGATCCAACTATGAGATAGATGTCTGCGGGAAGTAATACGACAAGGACTTTAAAAACTACATAACAAGTATATAAAATCAATATATGGACTAATAGTTCAAAACTCTTGTATAAAAATATTTAGGTAAGAATCGCCGACGAGTCTAAAATAGTTTACTAAAACTTGAGCCTCAAACCACTAAATGGCTTCCATAATTGATTAAGTAGACTATGTTCTTAAACCTCATCTAACTTATACATTACACATACGTATCTATATCTCTCAACTCACACGTACGCACAAAATGAGTACCGACCTCGGTCCTTGTGCCGCCCGCAGTTTACCAGCTAGCTAAACGCTAACGCCCGCAGCTTCCCACCCTAGCAAGCGTAACGTTCTATTTTCAAATGGGTACCAGCGATATCGCGGCCAACCCCGCAAAATTGGTCTCTATAAGATAACGCACGACCGTATTCTCGAGCTTGAACTGATACAGTACCCACTTCCTGATAGTCATTTCTTGGTTAGGCATCAACTGTAATAGACGCGGGGAACTTCTCCAGCACCCTGCTACAGAAGAATCACCTCTCAGGGGGCAGCAGCAAAGCAAAAAGTGTCCCTGAAACTGCCCATCTTCTTTATAATGTGCGCCTAGGCTTCTCACAACGCTTTTGCTTATTGAGACACACTGCTGCAATTCCATATGGCATTACATGGCCGCAGGTCTTTGTTTTTAACCTGCGTACCTGGACTTTTATATCTTCCCCCAATGTAAAATCTCAAACATTGCATGAAGGCTACGGGCCATCAGAGCGATGACACTCAACAGCATAGTATCCGTGTATCAAAGTCTCAAGAAATTATTCAATACCCAATCAAATGATACTAATAACAGCTCCATGCCGCTATTGATCACGCGGGTAGTCAACGTGGTAATCGGTTGGCAGAACCCAAAACTTGCAGAGCAGCCCAGGGAATGCTTGGAAAAGTCGTTTATAGCGTCAGGGGTGTAGGTGTTCTGTACGGAATCATGTGAGCTACCTGAATAGAAACCAGCGCGATGAGGTACCGGTAGATGTCGCAACGTTGAATCGGTCTCTCCGGGCGGGGTTGCTCATAGTTACCTCCCCCGCGGATTGTATTTCGTGCCACGTGTCTAGGAGTTGTCAATGCCCCCCTTAAAGGCTTCTCGACCTTTCGAAGCGACTAATTGTTGCAAGTGCCGCAGTCTCGAATGCGGAAGTGGCGTAAACTTGGGTCTATTGACGGAAAACAAGACAGCCTATCGGTGTCATTGTATCGATTTTGGTCTAGCGGCTTTTGTTCTGGCGGTGCTATTGTGCCGATCTCCCAGAGTGGCTATTGCAAAATGCTTTACATTCCGAAAAGACGCTTAATATGGATGAAGAAAATGATCATGGGGTGTGCAACCGAAATGACGTGGTCCCCTTCCGAATCGTCCGAGCCTTCAACGCATGCCATCCTGGGTGTGGCAGGGCTTCTCTCAGCAAATAGTGATACTGCTGCCCCAGCAGCGAATAACTTCCAGACGATATCAAAATAAATTTGATACACCTTCGGCGCCTTAGAAGCTAGTTAAGTCGTGTGTGCAGGGGGCAGAGATTTGGAGCGTGATCAGATCAAGTGACCACGCCTTATGGCATCCCAGCCTCGGGTCTAGCGAAGCGAGTCTATTGTTATTGCCAAAAATGGAAATACTAAGACTACCGGTATCGTTTTGGTTGAATGCAGCCAATTACCGCTGAGGAATTATGGTGGTGGCGAGAGATTATGGTGGCTGAACCTTATTGGCTAGCCATTACGTGAAAGAAGCAAAGCTAGAAGGTCCCGACTGATCCGCACTCCTGCCTCTTGTGTCAGTTTTGTTTAGCTTGGGTAACAACTCCCCACCTGCTTGCTGCTGTTCGGTCTCTACTGTCCGGATTCACGGTATGCGATAAGCGGTCCCCGAAGGAGGGGTGGCCGATCATGTGACCGGTGTGATCGCCCGCTGTAAGCCACCTGATCAGCGTCTAAATTCGTCAAAGTCATCCAATAGGGGGAGGGGAGGGGGGGATGTATAGGTTGTATCATAGCTATATATCAAGCTGCTCTTGATAACGATTTAGAAGGACAGCTGGGCAAACAACTCCGAAGTTTAAGTGAAGTCACTAGCATCTTCAAGCTACATCTTCGCCTTCCTACCGCCCCTAAAACTCTTTGATTCATCATCTGCCTCGATCTTGATTCACATTTTACATTTCACAATGTCGATCCTGAAGAATTACTTCGGCCTTGGGGGGGCTGCCCCTGCGGAAGACGACAAGACCCCTATCAGGGCTTTACCAGCCTCCTGGTACACCTCTCAAGAGATGTACGAGCTCGAAAGACGTGCCATTTTCTCCAAGAAGTGGCTTCTTACTACACATAAAGCCAGACTTCCCCAGTCCGGCGATTGGGTACGGTATGATGCAGCTGGTTTTCAGTTCATCCTTGTTCGAGATCGCGAAGGGAAGATCAATGGATTCCACAATGTCTGCAGACACCGAGCCTTTCCCATTGTAACCGATGATAAGGGACACAACAGCATTTTTGCTTGCAAGTATCATGGTTGGTCGTATGGCCTGAACGGCAAGCTTGCCAAAGCACCAGGCTATCAAGAACTCGAAGGCTTCGACAAGTCCAAGAATGGGCTCTTCCCCGTACATGTCCACGTTGATAACGCGGGGTTCATCTGGGTCAATTTGGATAGCAATGAGAAGCCAGAGATCGCCTGGGCCGACGATTTTAAAGATGTCGATACACAAGAGAGGTACAAGCACTACAACTTTGAGGACTACAAATTTGATCACACCTGGGAGATGGAGGGAGACTACAACTGGAAAATTCTGGCCGACAACTACAACGAGTGCTACCACTGTAAGGTTGCGCATCCTGATATCCCAGCCATTGCAGACCTCGCCTCGTATGATGTAGAGCTCAAAGATGGAGCTATTCGGCATTTCGGCAACGCTACGGCAGAGCAGATTGAAAAGGGCTTTAGAATTGCGACCACCTACTTCTTCCCAAATGCCTCTATGAACGTCTCGTGAGTACATCAGCCTCACTCGGTGTGGAACATTGCTAACAGCTTCCTTAGGCCACACTTTTTCTTCATGCAGAGATTTACGCCCAGTGGTCCCACTAAGTGCGTCATGAGGTATGAGGTCTACAGAAACAAGAACTCCAGCGACGAAGACTTTGAAACCATCAACGCCATGTACAAGAGAATTATGTCGGAAGACAAGTACCTCTGCACCGAAACTCAGAAGAATCTCAACACTGGAGTCTTTGTCAACGGCGAAATGCACCCAAGATTGGAGAAGGGTCCTTTATACTTCCAGAAGATGGTCCGCGAACTCGTGCAGGCCCATCACAAGCGAGAACAGGAGGCTGACTGCGAGATCTGGCCTGCACGACAAGTTCTACCAAAGACCGCTGCAACCAGCAACGATGATGTTGCTTTCTGCTCAAATGTGGATTGCTGTAGAAATAAAAAGGAGGGCATTACTGTCTGAGATGCTGTGATAGGTCCATGCTACGGATCACAGCGTACTAGAGCAGGTTGGTTTGCAAGCGTGGAAAGTTTGGTAGTTTCTAGGATTAATGATGATTATTATTTAGCCAATAAGTAGTAGAAAGGTTCCACTGTCTTAACAAAATAGACAAAATAGGAACTTATAATAAAATTTTATGCCTTAATTGAGTTGAGGATAAAACATGTTCTTGTAGAGGTTAGTGTGATCAGGCGAGATGCTAAGGCCAAACGTTAGGTATGGTTGTATTGCAAGACTTCAACTTGGCGAGCAGTCAAACATTACTCCTTGCAGTTGTTCCCATCCCGCCAGGGCCTGATCTCTAGGCCGTGGTGTTCCTCCTAATATTCTTCTTATTAATAGGAGGAAATTATTCCCAAGAGATTTTTCATGGGAATGTCTTTGAGAGATTGCACAATATCGGGATATTTATGGTTTGGCATTTCGTCCATTGTATGCAATGTCTTGTCATCTATCATAATAGGGAGGGCCTGCATGGCACCTAGAGGGGCGTTTAGGGCGATCTTGGTCAACACCTGTCCCCCTTGGATCCTGATCTTGTGGAAAATCTGAGAACCACGCCGTGAGAGTTGGATAGACGCCACCTTTTTGTAAGAAAGGCGAAGTGTTTAGTAGTAGATAGTCTAAGACGCAAAGAACAATACCAGGCTAGATCCAATTAACCTTCTCGCAAAATTGAAATATAATTCAAGAACTTCCTCAGAAGAGCCATCAATACCAGCCACACATCACCTATAACTAAAGCAACTATTCTATAAGTGTTACGGGCTAGGGCCGTGAGGGGCTGCGCCGGCCTAAGAGGACACATTGCCGGAAGACAACCGGAGCAAACCTTCCGTACCTAACTGCATCCTCGAACCACCAGAGGCTTCCCAGGCGCATGCCGGGATAAGTCAAAACCCTAGGAACCCTTATGTAGGTAGGAACGTTCCTGCGTTGAGGATACGTAGTAAATAGCGTGGCAATATACCGAAGATAGCTTGGAGAGGGATATTGTAACGGGATTGGAGGCATTTCTAGCCCAAACAATAGACCAGTTACCCGCTAAGGCAAAAGATTCAGCAATAATTGCAGCTCCCGCAATTAGCTCACTACCTTACATCTATATATAACGTGCGCGCGAACGCTATTACAACTATCCCCCTTTTAACGATAATACGTCCCGGGTCGTATGCTATAGAGCTGTAGCTTCTACTAGGAACCACTGCCCTCTCTAGGGGGTCTCTGCCCTTTAGCATAGCTAAGTCCTGTATTTATTGCTAAGATCTTATAGTACGTCTTAGGATATTATAATAGATGAAGACCCTTAAGGCTTTTGAGTGTAGGTATAGATAGTATAATAGTATACTTTACCTAATAATTTTTAGTTTATTATAATTATAAGGATTAGGATTTAAATTTATAATCTTTTATATAATTAAGATTTATAGATTTATAATTATTATTATAATAAAATTAAGGTATTTGTAATAGGATTAGATGCCTAAGGAATAATCCTATGTCAGGTGATTAGGCACCGACTCCTGTATAACTTGCAAGGGTTTCCTTTATAGGTAGCTTACTCCTTTCTTTAGAAAGAGGGGTAAGCTTTAGTCTTGTATTATTATATAATATACCTTTTGCTCTACTTAACTATTATATTAATATTTTAGTTTTATTTAATATTATAATAGTATTTTTAATTTAAATATTAAATATATTATTTATTAAGGTAAAAGATTTAATAATAATTATAATTTTTATAATTAGTAAATTATTTTACATTTATATATAATATTATTATAAATATTATT
>CAKNEU010000161.1:0-62503 GCA_930272665.1 Mariannaea elegans | reverse complement strand
TTACCGAGCTTTGGTGGCCTTGAAGCTCTTGGATGCATTCGCCATCATCCACGCGCCAGAGCCGGATCGTCGCATCATGAGAAGCTGAGGCTACTAGTTGCGAGTCGTGTGAGAAGGCTACTGAAGTTACCCAGCTTTGGTGGCCTTGAAGCTCTTGGATGCATTCGCCATCATCCACGCGCCAGAGCCGGATCGTCTTATCAGCAGAAGCTGAGGCTACTAGTTGCGAGTCGTGCGAGAAGGCTACTGAAGTTACCCAGCTTTGGTGGCCTTGAAGCTCTTGGATGCATTCGCCATCATCCACGCGCCAGAGCCGGATCGTCTTATCATGAGAAGCTGAGGCTACTAGTTGCGAGTCGTGTGAGAAGGCTACTGAATTTACCCAGCTTTGGTGGCCTTGAAGCTCTTGGATGCATTCGCCATCATCCACGCGCCAGAGCCGGATCGTCTTATCATCAGAAGCTGAGGCTACTAGTTGCGAGTCGTGTGAGAAGGCTACTGAATTTACCGAGCTTTGGTGGCCGTCTAGGATCTGTTGCCATCGGTCCCAATTATTCCCGGATTCTGGCGGAAGACATATCCATGTAGGAATATTATGGTCCTTAAAAAATGCCTTTCGTACAACACTAATCTTTGGCGTAAAAGCTAAAGCGGATGAATAGATTTGAAGAGGTGTAGAGTTTAGAACTGCTATATTAGCGAGAATAAATCGCTGAGCGTCCTGGAGGAAGTTCGCTAATTGAATGCATCCCTTTGACTGTAGTACTCTTAGTACTTCTCTGAACTTACTTTGTTATTATAACTTACTTGAATAGCTGACTGTAAGTCCTTCATAATACCAAGGCTCTCAGATGCTCTCCCTATAAGGCTAAGTGCCTCGAGCCAGTGGAGAAAGTGCTGGACTAAAAATTTGTAGATTGGTCCATCATCATCAATATATATGTCTGTTTGCTGTGAATGGTGAACCCAGTAGAGGCAAGCATATTGCAGTTCTACCGGGATAGCTGCACCAATATCTTGAGGGGTGATAGATGAACGCTCTGTCCCCGGCCACGAGAGCTTGCATATATCTTCTCGGAGCCGGCTGTTGAGAAGCCGTAGGCAATGTCCACTCATGGCCTTATGTGCTCGTTTCTCGTCTATATGAAATGCGGTTTGCTCTGTCTTAGGATCGAGAAGAAAGTCGCGAAAAGATAAATGAAGGAGCCTAACGGGGGCACTCTGTGATGATGGTATGCTTAGAACTGAGTGTAGGACTTCTAGAGTACAACCGATGGTGTTCATGTCCATGGGGTCCTTGTCTTTGGGGTTGTCAAGCATTTGCTGTAGGACAGGAGTAGAGAGAGGGTTTGCAAGAACGACAATTGAGCCCACAATCTTTCGAAAATTCCGGAGGACTTGGTCCTTGTGGGTTTGACCAAGGTCTTTGATTAATTGATTCAAGACGAACAAGTAGATTCTGTCGAGATTGTAGGACTCACTAGGGCGGTAGCTCATTGCTTCCAGAAGCGTGTCTTTTGGATTTAATCTAGGATCCCTGAGAAGTCGACAGATAGTAGCAGCAGCAATAAAGAGAGGGCTCGCTATTTGTGCCAGAGTAGATATTTCATCTTGGCTGGCCCAATCCTCCTGCAGGTTGCGGTTACATCGTATCTTTCCGAGCTCATATTTGAGATAGGCAATTATATCTTGCTTAACAATCTCTTCAGGGATCTTATGGAGGACAAGATCCTGATAGAAGCCATTCACAGCTCTAAAGCCAAGGCGGATTGGCAGCTCTGGCCTGCTCGTGATAAAAACTCTTAACTTTGGCGAAGTTAGGTCCTTCGTGCAAGAGAAAAGATTGATAAGCAGTTTGATATCATTATCTTGGTCGCATTCATCAAGGGCATCAATAACAAATACCAATGCAACAGATCTCCAAGAGTCAGCAGAGATATTTCTCAATGGTTGTTTGAGGAGCTTGTCAAACTGATCTCGAGCTGCCTTTCTAGCAATATTTGGATCTTTATCAATCGCAGCTGTAATGTGTAGCGCTGTGTCCGGTACTCTCACAGCCAACTGGGTTGCAATCGTTGTGAAGAACTTGGACAAACTCCCTTGATCAGCCTTTCCTCTCTTGAAGAAGAAGCTAGCACCAAGCTGGCCTGATACAGCACAAGACTTAGCAATAGTGCGGGATATGGTAGACTTTCCCGTGCCGGCCATGCCGTTGAGCCAGAAAATAGACTTGGCGCAAGGATTGTTTACCCATTGATGTATTTGTTGAAGTAGGTCAACTCGAGTATTTACCAGGCAGAACGAATTATGTTGCTCATCGAGAGAGTCGAAAGAGGCCCCAGCAGCAACGGGGAGATGATCGAAATGTAGAGTCATTCTAATGGGAATGTGGTTAGTTCTGAGGAATTAATAAAGTATTATAGTTGCTATCTTACTGTACACTTTGGACTTCTTGCTTTACAGCTATTGTCGTGGATTGAACATTCTTTATATCTTCCCTAACTTAAAACTCTGTAAGCAATAATATACGAAAGACTAATTGGAGGAACTAACGCAATTTAACTACATCGGCCACCCGCGGTGTTGCTTCAAGCTGCCTCGCAGGAATATATCCAAGCAGTTCTACCGCAAACGCAGCTGCTGTAGCTGATGCATACCGCTGCCAACGATCATTCTTATGTGAATCAGCATAATCACAGATGCCCCTGATCACAAGGCAAGGGAAGTGGTCCATCAAACCAGCCGCTTCCATTTCCACACACATACACTGCTCCCCAGCAATCTTTAAAATGCTCTCTCGGGTACTAGCATTTTTAACAAGGGTGTTTCCAGAAGCGATTACTCCGTAGTGGATCTCTGGATCAGTAGAATCTCGTGGGTCTCGCTTAACCTCCTGGGATTGGTCGCACTTGTCACAAGTGTTGCCCCCGACATGATCATAATTTGATGGGAATAGATGATCATTTTCAAATCCTTGGTGAGTGTAGTTGTTCTTTGGTCCCTTCATGCGGGGTTTAGCCGTGTACATTGCCTGCAACAGACTAGGAATCTTAGACAGATCACTCTCATGCTTTGCTCGCAAGCTCGATAATGCATGAAGAAGAACCAGAGGGGGCTTGTCAAGAGACCCTTTCAGCTCCAAAGTCTGACCCAACTTCGCCTTCCCTAGATCATATTGGACCACTCCGCCAGTAGTTCCATCAGGTCGGCTCACTACAACATCGCCAAGTCGGATATCTTGGCCCTGATCAGGTTGAGCGATACCCCCCCCAATACCCACAAGTAAACCGATCCGAATATGAGGCAAGGATGAGATTAGGCTTAACGCTGTGGTTGCTGCAGAAGTAGTTCCATATACTCCATCGGGAAGCGAAGCGATCACGATATTATGCTTGCCTATGCGGCCCCACGTATATGAATTTGTGTCAGATGAGTTTTGATCGAAGTTTGCAGGTGCGTCATGAGGTTCATCGAGCAGTGCGGTTGCCGCTGCGCGCTCGACATGGAGAGCAGCAATCCACCCTATGGTGTAAAACTCCGGGCTATCGAGCTGCTTCATTGGTGTTGATAGCTTTCGATCTTACTAACCTAGCTAGTTGATAGATCGGTAGATGGGAGCCTACTTAGCTCAGGTCTTGGCTTCGGTCTGGGGGTGTTTGAGAGCTAGATGTGGAGATGCGGGGTTGCGAGGTCTTTACTTGTGTCGAGCTAAATTCTCAGTTGTTAAGTCTTATGAGGGTGAGGAAGCGGGACGGAGAAATAGCTTTCCGACCAACCAGGCCAACCAGGCCAACTGTATTAACATTAGCATGGCCAAGATGGGTGGGCTCTCGCGTGCTAGTGGAACTCGAAATTTAGACACGTATCCTTTAATGCCTTATCAGCTGGGTCGAGTGATTGGAGCTGCCCGCGCCACCCACACTTCTAATGTTGTCCAGCTCTCAGTACTCGAATTAAGAGTTACATCATGGATTATAATGACTTTGATATGACTGATTAGCCCACCGATGATGATAAGGCCGAGAGTGTTTCTGCTGATGTTCTAACTCAAGACATTGGTGACGCTGGCCCAGCTCCCCGTATCTAGCCCAACCGAGTCGGCCTGCCCTTGCTACAACTGGCGGAATGGGATGAGACGCTAACATACGATGAACGACCACCTTCATGCACCTATTACCGCCTTGAATGGAAATTAACCTTGAACGGTAGAAGTAGATTCAAGGGTACAGAACCAGATCTTGTCCTGGCGCCTGGAGCATACTGGGATAAATATTTGCAATACAACGTGGAGGACCGCCGAAAGAGAAAGTTTCCACATAACAAGTCTACCGAGCCCGATGATGCGAGCATCAAAATATCCGTAACCGATCAAGCCGAGCATGATGTAATGAGAGATTTTAACAATTATAATATTAGCTGGAAGTTTGTAGAGGAAAGGTTGCAGGCATAGAGCTACCTGCTTCTCATTGATAAAAAATTGAAAGTTGAAGTTGCGTTAAATTATAAGGAGTCCGAGCAGCCAACCGGCGTAGCGACACAGGTGAGGGCAGGAGGAAGTGCTTCTGCCATTTAGCTTCAGGAGAGAGCTGCCTTTCTTTAGGAACAGGATATTTGGAAGCAAGTCTATAAGGTTATGCGATGTGATGGCTGCCCGCACGGCCTGGGACCTCATTGCTGGGTCGATTCTGTTGGTGCAAAACACCATAAGTTGATAAGCAATTACCTGAAAGAGCTTACTGAATATATTAAACAGGGCGGTGAGCTGCGGACATATAGTGATGTGCCAGTAAAGATCCGCAATGAGCTTTATGATAATGAAGGTGGGGGTGGTAATCGCAAGCGAAGGCGAACCGCCTCCTTAGCTGAGATGCCTTCCGTAAATATAACTAATGTCCTTCCCCCATATCCTACGCCGAATTCGAATGATCGTTTTGCACGCTCCGTCTCTGAGCCTGTAGAAGTGGTGTTATGCGACCCTGTGTACTTGGGCATTTCTGGGCTCCGCGATGCTACTCTAAAGGAATATCTCCTCTATCACTACTTAAAAATCAGTCCGAATAACAATGCATGGAAAATGGAATTCCAGAAGGCCTATAGCCTAACAATGGAGGAGGGTTATAATTTAGAGTATGTTTATGCCGATCGAGATACTCAGTTTTACATTCAAGGAGGAGTGAAGCTGGGGATTGCCTGGCGTTAGGTTGATGATGTTGGGATCTGGAATTAGCAAAGAGCATCGAACCAATAATGTTTGTATATTTTCTAGTAGGATAATTGATATACTTTACTCTAGGAGCTCTTCAATAGAAACACCAGCGTGACGGAAGTGTCCTCACGTGAGCCGACTGTCTTAACACACTAATCGAGAAAGTGGCCAAAATCTCACTTAATAAGGTACTTATATTCTCGCTAGTTCTGCCTAATGAACGCCTTTAATTCCGCAAAAAACTCCTCAATAGGATTGAAATCGGGCGAATGTGGTGAGAGATAGAGTAGCCTTACTCCTGCATCATCACATAACTGCTGGATTCTCGCCGAGCGGTGGAAGGATGCATTGTCCATAATAAGAACCGAGTTGGGTCCCGGCCATCTGTTATAGTGGTGCAGCAGCTGATCAATGAAGTCTTCAAATAAAGGACCATCAACTGTCCCCCGCACTAATCGAGAAAGTAGAACGCCATTTTGTGTATACGCCGGGAGTATTTGGAACCGTTTACCTCGGTGAAATCGGTCTACTTGTACAGGAGTTACTCCTTTACGAGCCCATCCGGAGCGCCTGGCCCCAACCCGTTTATCGCACCCTGACTCGTCGACATAGACCAGCTGGTATGAATGGAAAAATGATAATTTGTAAAGATAGAAGTCACGTAAATCGGCGTTCCGGCCTGCAGCAACCCGACGTGAAACCTTCTTCGTCCACCTAGTAGATTTTAACGCTTTGCTAATGGTGGAAATTGTTACAGTTATCCCAAACTCCTTTCGAAGAAACTCGGCCATCTCATCAAGGTAGAGTTCCGGATATTTGTCAAGGTATTCGCACAAAGCCATCATCATATAAGGGGTTATAGTTCTACGTCGACCGACACCGTTCGAGGGAGTACGAAGAGTCCCGAAGCATTGAAGGTTCGTTCGGATGTTGGCAATACATCTTGTGGCTTGACGTTTCGACGGACTTGCGACAACACTGGCTATTTCACGGTTAGAGAAACCATCCAGGATCATATCTCGGATCAAGTGCAGTTGGGAATCGGGAGTTTTTGGCGCCATAGATGCGCTGATAATGGTGAAGCACAAATGCTGTTTTCTGACCATGAACGAAAGGTTCCTTTCTTGACCTTAGACGGGTTGCGTGGCCAGTAATGCCTGGGGCCACAAGTGGGGCAAAGTTATTTATCCTGCTCCAGGCGTAAAACCAGGTAAAGTGCGTCCTACAGCACTGTAGCATCCTCTGCTGTGGAGCGAAAAGAGTATTTATGGAGTAGAGATTGGCAAAAATTGTGCTTACGCTGATTACAGCACGGTACTACTGTATGTAATTAGCTTACAACATAAGGAAACGGGAGTAATCAAAGTCAGGGAAAATTCATGATTGGCCAATATAGTCTGACATACTTTTGAGTGGGCAGAGTAGGGTACGTGCTATACAGTCGGGATACTTTGGTAGCACACTGTTAATCCAGAACTGGCTTCATGGTCCGTGCGGAATGAAACAAAGAGAGAGGGGAAGTTGCCGCATTATTTTGCAAAGCTCTGTATCAGCACTATAGAAGATGGAAGGAAAATTGCATTCATTCTCAACACGGCGGACATGCTTTTGGATCAATGCGAAGAAACAGCTCGCAAGGCCAGTAGAAGTATCCTTTGTTGGCTCAGAAGCACCCAAGCTATCGCGAGCTATCCAAAGCCGTTTTACCCAAAGCCGTTTGTTCTCGTACGTCACCTCTCGAGTAAGAGAAAGTACCGGTTGCTCTTCAAGCATTGCCTTCTACTAGTTTTTCGATCATTTCGCATGGACTCGAATGCACGAAAGAGACTCACGGGCATCAGGTGTAAGAAGAAGCATCTGCGTTTCCTGGAGTCGATATTCTATGTCCCTTGATGTGCCTTGGTGTTGGAGCTGTCGGGCTCGCGTAAATTACCATTTCAAATGTTGCGGTCATGGCACTAGCCTATCCAGTATTAGTTGATCGAAAGATTCAACCAGTCAGAATTTAGCGGTCATCATAATAATTACCTCTTTAAATAGTTAGTTAGTTAGTTAACTAACTTATCGCAGTTACAATATTGCCTATTCGGGATTCTATAGTTTTTATAAGGATTAGTGCGACCAGGATGGATACAGGTGAGAAAAGGTAGATACTGTAACTACTTGGCGGGCGTTCCTAGAGCGCTCGCCCAACCGCTAGATAATGCCAGCCCCTAGACCCATAGGGTCACGTGAGGTCAGCTTCCGCCCAACCGGGAGCCGTCGCCGAAGGCTCGCTGGCCTGCGGCAACGGTGGTGCTATTCTTTACAGTTTTATCAGGGGCTAAGCTCATTTCACTTCGCGAAGCTCTTGCTTCAATCAACAATCACTGTGCTGCCAACTGCTAATGATACCTCAAATGCCTAAAAAGCGCGGTCGCCCCCGCAAAGTATGCTTCCCGAAAGGAAAAGTAAAGCAAGATGTCGCCGCAAAGCGCAGACGTAGACAGCTCCTAAGGACTAGATCGCACGGAGAAAACCAATTCAGTCTATAAGCCTCAGATAACGGAAGCCGCAGCAACTTCGATCTCTGGAGGAGCTTACCCGCAATCCGCAAACTTCCTCGGCGTTCTTGTAGGCGTTGCTAGCTTAGCACCTCGGATCGACACCGTCACATCAAGCGTCCTCGCAATCCACAAGCGGGAATGCTACGGCTGCGAACGAGATTTGTTTACGATACATCACATTTGAGTCTATACCCACTGAACTAGCGTCATTGCATTACTGGAGATCGCTCCATCCATAAAAGCAGTGCGGGACAAGCCCATGGTCGCGAATCGAGGACCAGCACGCCGAGAGCGAGTTGGAATATTCATTTTTGCGCCACGAGGCCAACCAGTGGTGGACTGAACCGGGGAAGGATTGGATCGTCAAGCGGGTGTCCGAGTCAACAGAGCGGCAGAAGGCGTGGTTGATATCCGTATGTAGTAAAGGTATTGCTTAATCTTTTTTGGCTCTATTAGAACGACCTTCAAATGGTTTAGTCACGAATGCGATCTGTACAATGGGTAAAAAACACTACGAACTAAAACAAGGTATTTTTTCCGGAGAAGGGAGCAAAATAAATTACGCCCAAACAAAGATGATTGAGGGGAACCGAAGCCTAGCGTAGCACAGAGTAGCCAGAGAAAGAGCCACAAAAGATGAATTCGAGCAGTAAGCTGTTAGATCAAGCTTAAGATTCTCTTAGTTATGACTGAGTCAGGACCTTTCTCCGTCTTCTTTGTTCGGTGAACCTAGGAGTCTGTTACTGCGGGGGCCCGACTATCTTCGAAGGACATTCCAAGGATATAAATAAGCTGTTGATCAAATAGCCAGATCATCGGATCACAAAGGCAATACGCACTCAGTTACCTTTAATTTCCTCTAATATCTGACAAAGCTTGCGAAGGTATGGTCGATATGTTTGTCTGGATCCGGGAATATTTGTACCTGACAAAGCATAAACGCCAGGATCTAGGACCAGCAGAGCCTCAGCGCGCAGAGCAAAGAATTCCACAGTGTTCTTCTCCTCTTATTGTCCCCTCTCAGATCCTTGCGTTTCGCACACCCTACTCCCTTCATCACAACCCCGACGATGACTTGGAACTAAAGCCCTGGCAGATCAGTGCTGGACTACGGTCTACACGTTTAGCAAAACGTCAGGGCGTAGCTAAAAGGCAAGCAAGTACAACTCAGCGTGGGATGAGATAGGGCAGCTATATATAAATCGTTTAGCGCCGTGGACCTCCCTCCTTGTCTCTCTCTTCTCTATCCAGCGCGGCTCTTGACAATACTTACAGATTACATTTTAAGAAAACTACCATCTCCTCTAAATTTAATTTCAGGTCCAATCCGGCACAGATATCCATTCCTCCTTGACACCGAATTAAAACCGGTTTCTAGGCAAACCTTTGCTACTATTGGTAAAGTCTTGAAGGGGGAAAGGTGAAACGAGGCAGCGACGTAACAATGACACCACGTATGACTGATCGAGTTGGGATATGAAGAGTGACCTCTTCAATTTGGCGCGTGGGCTTCTACTTCATTTTTCATCTTCTTGCCCGTCTTCCCATCCATTTTATCAGCTAGCTTGATGTTCCCTTGACTATCTGCGTTGTTTTCCATCTAGTATTCGTGTCACTGTTATCCGTAGGTGATATACTCTGGTCCCAGAACCCTTCGCCGCCTGAACTATTGAAGCCTGAAATTCCGAGCCTGTTCCACAAAAGAGTAAATTTACCAGTCTCCTGAAAAGCGACAATAAAATCTTTCTCACATGAACCGGAGCTGCGGTCAGCGCGTCTATACATAAAACCGGGGATGTTAATAAATTGCTTTTGTCAATGTAACCTCTTCGCAATCTCTCACACGGATTGTCTCCTTTCTCTTTCAATGCTTCAACTCTCAATTAATGCCCGCTGTACGAACGGGCGGTCCACAGGAGATCCTCTACTAGTGCATGAAAACCTGCGAACAAGCCCCGAAATACGACCCTTTCATCGACGATAGCCGAGCCCCAAACTCGCATTTCGAACACACCAGTATCTCATTCGAAGCTCCTGCTTCCACTTTTAGTCCACACGGATGCCAGTAAAGCCCACGCGCTCTCTAATGCATGATCTAGACCTGCATAAAGCGTACGTGACTTAACCCTCGACATTGAGGAAGCATGCCCCTTTGATATATGAATTCGATTTTTTTTTTCCAGGATTATTTTGCCGTATCTTTGCATTTTCCATTTGGTAAATTGCTTCTCTTCATTTATTACTTGCTTCCGCGCTCATTCGCGACCAATTGAGCGCTGCAGCTGATGTCCTTTGCCCTCCCACTTTGCGGTATGCATACTATAGGGTAGGTCCGCTGAGAGTCGTGCCTGCACACTTTATGTTATTGATGGGCTCAGATTAAGTAATTGATCGAAATTTTCAATTCTATAAAGTATTATTTAGGTGATTGTACTTATTACAAGAAGTTTGAAGAGAAGAGGATATTGAATTATATGGAGTAGATGTCACTGTGTTAAGTAAAGGCAGCAGGTAACATGTCCATACTCTAAAAGTTTAGTTTGCTTCACACACGTAGAATATTCACCATTTTAATCAATTTTAAGAGTAATATTATCCTAGTTCTATCTAAAATAAAATAAAAAATGTATTTTATTCAAAAGAAATTTACTGTTTCATATAGAGAAATGTATTGTAATAGAAAGTGGCCTGCTTGCTTATTTTATAACGTACAGTCGCCCTTAAAAACGAGGCCTGCAAGCCCCGTAATTGGCGATTTCGTCAAGTGGATCTTAGAGCCTAAATCCATGTTCCGACCACACGAACGAGAAAACAAAGCTTATCCCACCACGCCAAAGCCAAGAAAGTCGAATGTAGGATTATCTTCTCTTTCTCCCTTGGAAGGAAATTCTCCCTTGAATTTAATGAGAACTCCTCAAGCCGCCGCGCCGGCGCACCAAATCACGCAGAAGCTCCAGCGTGGACCGCGAAGCTCACCTACCAACTCCTGTACGCGATGGACTCCTCCTACACCCCCGCCACCGCCACAGCCGACCTCTCCCTAAAACGCAAACGAGGATCTCACAGACGCTCTCGAATCGTCATCGAGCTCCCCTCCAAGCGCTCACGCTATGATCCCGGAACCGGACCGCCGCCGCAGCCCATCAGCTTGCTCCCCGCGCAAGACTCGACCGCGTTTATCCTCGAGCGTATTCTTTTACCCCCGCCGGGCGTTGCAGCGGACGGAGAGCTGCTACCGAAGCGCATGGCCTACATAGTGTGCTGGCATGATCTTCCAGCAGCGAGGATGTTGGTGCCTGCCATGAAGGTGCTGGATTATGTTTCTCCGCGTGCTCTTGAGGAGTGGGAGTATAACATGGAGCTGGAAATGGACAAGGAACGAGAAAGAATACAGGAGGAAAAACAACAGAAGACACCCAAAACGAAGAGACGCGGAAGGCCTCCTGCGCATAGCCAAATTGAGGCTGCGGTGGTTGCAGGACTAGATAATGAAGCACTGAGGACGGGACGACCAACGAGTGGGGTTATGAGTATCATGTCACCATCTAAGACGCGATTGAAGGCTTTTGCAGATTTTTCAGACGATGGGAGAAGTCCTTCAAGGCAACTGGAACAAGAATCACGATCCTCAATGGAGGTTCAATCAAGAGAGGATTCTAATGAAGTGAACTTGGTTCGTACTCTGCCAAACTTGGAGGATTCGAATGAAGATACGATCAGTAGACAATCAGTTGAGTCTTACGGGCTGAGAGAACCTGGTGCATCGTACATCGCGTCCATCCCCGCAAGGATCACGTCCGACTCACAAACTGCCACAAAGAAAAACGCGCCATTGAGAAGCGTACCAAAGGTTTCAATATCAACACCCGCAACACCTACCATCAATGCCGTTAAAGAAACCCCAGTACCCCTCCCAAATATCGTCGGATATCCTATTTCTTCAAATGTATCAAACTGGTCTGTTCAACGAGCCTCACCTTCCACCCCTTTGGGCCGTTCAACATCTTTCTCAACTATCAATCAAACTGCGAAACCACCAACGCAAGCACATCCGAAAACACCAGCCGCAAAATCAACCCCAAATCCACAACCTAGGGTGTCATCAAAGAAGCCGAAAACGGAGCCCAAGAAAATCTCCAACGCAAAAGCACATCCACCACAACCGCATGAGAGAGAGACTCAATCAGAGGATGAACCAGTCTGGGAAGTGAAACGCATCGAGGACACAGAACTCTACGAAGTCGAAGGCAAAGGTCTCGTGCGCTACTTTAAGATCCTCTGGGAAGGCGACTGGCCCCCCGACCAAAATCCTTCCTGGGAACCAGAAGAAAACATACCACCTTCACTCGTTCGTAAATTCTTGAAGAAGACAGAGAAGAAACCTACGCCGAAGAAGAAGCCTCCTAAGCAGCAGTCCATCCTCCCATGGGCGACAGGATCGCAGTATAAGAGTGTCAGCGAGGCGTTTGCAGGCGGCGAAGATGTTGATCTGCTCGGTGCTCGAATAGACGGTGCAGATGCGGCGTACAACGAGAAAGACTACGGTGATCAAGAGGAATTTGTTGTCGTGGAGGAGCCAACGGCGAAGAAGGCTCGTAAACAGGGATCGGTAGGATGGAATAGAACTGGGAATGGAAAGATGAGCGCATCAAGAAAGGAGTTTGGGTTGGTGTCTACCTTACAATGAGTGTTGGGCGTTTATTCTTTAGTCGAAATCCATGGGCTAAATTAGGTGGGAATCTTGAGATTATCACGACTATCTCGATTGGAGTTACTTGCGAGTAGTTAGTAGATTTAATCACGACACTAAGGAAAGAATTAAAATGCAGAGGTTCTTATTTCTGTGACTGTGTCTACTTGTTCATGTCTCGATACGAAATCTGTATCTCTCTGTTCATGCTAGCTCAGGTGATTCTCCGCGGGCAAATGTTTCCCGAACCAGTATTAAGACCAAGATCAAATCTCTCAAATTCCACCAATTACTTGCCAACCTGGAGAACCTGGGGCTTGCCAGCATTAAGATAGTCGACGACCTCCGAGGGGATTGGCGCCTTTTTGATGTCGCATAGCTCGCATTCGCAGCGGCTCTTGCCTTGCTTATGGGCCTCACGGCGGTGCTCCTGGGCCTTTCTATAGGCCATGAGTTTCCGTTGGTTGACCATGTGGTTGTTTGCAAACCACAGGTCCCAAAACTCGAACCAGTCAGGATTTTCAAAGGTAGCGTGCATGAGCTGTTGAAGTTGATCATACTCAGCAATGACCCAGGTGCCGTCTTGAAGGTAGATGCGAGTAGTGCAACCGACGATGGTATATTGCCGGCCTCCATAGGTACGAACACAGTCTTCATTGACCGCAGCGTAATTGATGTCAATCATTAGAGATTGATCAAGCGGGTCATTCAATTCGCCTGCCTTCAGAGTTGGGGAATAGCCAGCAGCAAGATCAGAAGGGTTGGTAATAGTTGGACAGTTGCAGTTCCACGGGTACACATCCCACTTCAAAGCGACGTGATCAACGGGAATGTAGGCGATTTCAACCTCGCGTGTTGCCGCAGGGCCCCAGATCTTTACGGCGTGAAAGTCAGAATCGCAGTAGGAGCCTTGAATGTCGTTGCGGCCAGGATAGTACCCGATCTTGCCCGACTCAATGAGCCGGCGAGCACGACCTGCTTCGAAGACGGATAAGAACTCAATAGTCAGAGTTGCAGTGGGTAGATGAGCATTGGCTTCTTCGTAAGTGACATCAATGATGTTCATGATTCCGCAGCGTTCAAGTAGGGACCAAACACTTTGCCTTGGGAACTTGGGCAATTTCAAGATTCTCCAAGAGACCCAAGGGTTTTCTTCGTTCTCGTTGACCTGCTCCTGGCCGGTGGAGATGGGGTAGGACGGAGTGGAGATCTCCTGAATATGAGCGCGATGTCGCTCGCCATCCGCATTGAGATAGAAGATTGGGCTGTTGCAGGCATGGTCGACGAGGAGTTGAGCACTTGAGGCCCAATTGAATTCGACAACGGCAGAGCATTTACCTTTAGTGAGCTTGGGTGCATTGACCATAGTGATGCTGCGGATACCGCCATGCCCTTTGATTCCCTTGAGCACTTGAGTGGCCGAGATGTACTCGGGCAGATTGTTGATGAGGACGCGTCGGGTGTTAACTTTGCCAAACTCAAGAGTGTTGCCATTGGCCTCGTCGGAGGAGCGTTGATTGGCGGGCCAATGAATCTTAAGGGCACTTTCGGATAGGATGTCTTGATGATAGTTGAGAATTTGAACTTCTTCATCACCAACGTGCTCCTAATCACTGTCGGTGGTGGCGGAAGACATCTCACTCGCATTGCCTGTAGTATTGGGAGATTCTTCCTTAGAAACAAGCTAAATGCGTTAGATCAACCAGAGAAAAAGCATTGTTGATATTATTTACCTCGAGGTCATCGAGGTTCTCATGCTCGGTGATGAGCTCGTCGAGGTTCTCATCTCTCTCCCAAGCCTCCTTGCAAAGGCGGGAGAGGTCACTCTTGAGACTGAGAGAGACAGGTTCGGTCCCATCGTAAGCCTGATTCGTGTAAAGCCGGAGATGTTCCTGGATAAGATGGGGTTAGCTTGCCTGGGGCCAAGAGCGCGAATGGAATGGGAGGTAGGGGACACCTACTTTGAGAAGGCGAATCTCGAGCACACAAGCGTTCTGCTGGGCGAGAAGTTCTTTCAAGTCTTCACGGATTTTGATACCGATGGAATCACCAGCCTGACTCATTGTGTCGCTTTTCTTGTTGGCTGCCTCCTTGAATAATGCTTCAATATTGGAGGCTCGACGGGTTACTGCGTACCGAAGGCGTTCAAAACGGAGCGAACCGAGAAAATCATCCAAGGAAATGTCTGAGAAAGAGTCAAGAAGCCCGTCATCTTCAATTTCGACGCAGGCACGAGTGATGATGGGCCCAAAGTTCTTCGCCGTACCAGCGAAGGTGCGATCGACACCGGCAGGCTTGGACCAGACGGCAGGCATCGCGCGAGTGGGGTAAGGTAGTTGCTCTTTGAGGGAAGGAAGCAAAAAGGAAGGCGTGAGAAGAGGTTAATGACCAGAAAGTGTGTTTTGGGAAGGTATTGTGCTTATTTGCGAAAGGTTGAGGTGAAATAAGCGAGGTGGGAATGTTGAGGAGGAAGGAAAAAAGGGGAAGGAGATTATTGAGGATAGAAGAGGGGGAGAAATTTATAGAGAGCAAGCAAACACCAAGCACATGAATCAGAGCCATTTCACGGTTAGCACACCAAAACAGTGAGAGCCAGAGTCATAGACGCGGGTGGATGGTGGGAAAGTAAACACGACAGATTAAAAATTCGGGGCGAGAGACGTGTGGGCACCTAGCAACCGGCACGTCATATGCGAACAACAAATCGAATGACCAAGAGCCGCAGAACCTATGCCTTAGATAATTCTTGAACAGAAAATGAAAGAGAATACGCCTTCAGCTGGGGAGTCTCTGCCGTCGTTAGACATCTATCTGGGCCATATTCTTTTTGTGAAGAGATCTTAGTTCTTATTCAACATAACTGGAGCTTCAACTCTATAAAATCGAGTTGGAGTATAGAAATTGATTACGCTGGATGACACTTCCGCTTTTGTGCTGTAGATTTCTTCTCCAGTTTGAGCTGAGAAGGGGTTTCAGGGATATGAATTCAGTTCGCATGCACCAGACGATGAGTTACTTACTCCAACCACGCCTCACAGGCCCTTAACAAGTTGTACTGGATTCAAAAGAATTTCAAAAGATTCACCAATCATCTTAAGTCCTCTACGCGTCTTTGTCTAACCTTTTGCGACTGAAGTTCTCGTTCAGGGGTAGTTAACCTAGTCGTCTACAAAACAAGAATTCGGCATCACGGATTCATTACTAAATAAACGGACTTGAAGTACAAAGTGGAGTCGTTCTCGTCGTGCACAGGTCGAGCCGCGAGTTGTGTGGAGGAACACCGGGTGTGCCATGTGCAGGGGGACACACTAAGCAGTATCTCGGAGGGAACAAAAAAATAACATGATCAATGGTGTTCTAACCATCAAATAAACTACAGAGGAGCAACTGAGCACTTTATAGGCCCGTTATGCCTTTCATTCTTCCTGAATGTCAAATGGAAGAGGCTGAGAGAATTCAGCTTTGCCCACCTAGCCACACTCCCCAAAACATCTGCGGACTCTGAGGCAACATGAACCGCGAGTACGTCTTCCTCGTTTGCAACCAGTACCAATCTCTCCAAGTTTCTCGCCATAACTTCTCCTGGCCCCCTGTTATGGGGTGGTGATAGCTTCTGGAGGCGTTTTGCCTTTGGAATGAAGTTGGCAACCTCTTTGACACGACTATTTTGAAGAACACAAGCAAAGCTAACTTTCCATTGGAGCCTAGGTCGATATTTGTACATACCCAAAGTCCGATTTTCTTCTCTCTTCCCAGAAGAGATTCCCTGACAACCTCCCTTCCCACGATGAATTCCGAATTTCGCGCACGCGAAACCCTGACTCAGGAACACGAAAAGCATGACCAGTTAAAGGCGATATTCACAACATGCAACGATAATATCCACGATGGTGGAGTATTTAGTTCGCGGCTCCATGAAGGGCAGCATGATGGAAGGGCGGCAGAGCAGACTTGGTGGTGCTGGCACAGCACCCCTCCAAAGATTGCCCTCTTCTCGAACCCAGCACACAAAGTCGCGGGTGATTTATTAATGTCGCGAGTTAGCGCAGCCGTTGAACTCGACATAACGGGAATTTACGCATCTCGAATTGCATGTTCTACTCCATTAAAGGGAGTGGAATTGCACGTTTGACTGGATATTAATACACACTGTCATCTGGCCTCCAATTCAGCATCCCAACGCGTCTGCAAGTGTCCTTGAGGCTGACGCCCAAATAGCTGATGCCTAAATAAAAGTAAGCTTGATCCCTACATAGAATGGGCGCACTTTGGACCACTGCATCTGTATGCGTCGTATAGTATTTAAGTATTCCCCGATGAGTCAGGCGGCGCGGTACAGGGGCCAAAGGACAAGGGGGCCCCTCCCCCGCTTTTTGACTCACCGGTGAAGCACCGCTTCCCAATCATTCTCACTGGTACGCATCATCGCTGTCATTATGTACCGGTTTAACTCGAGCGTGGTTTTACCCATGTTGGGGACTATAAAGCTGACCTCCCATCCTTCTGAATAAATCTAGAAGCCGAAACATCTTCCCTTTTGACATTGGCTTGTGTATCCCTACCATCGAACCAGCATCGTAGCCATGGATACAGCAGCAATCGAGCCCCAGCAGCCCTGGTTCCTCCAGTCTTCCTACCCGGTTCTCTTCCCGGCTCATGATGCCTTGAAGAAGCCCCAGGTCGACTTTGAGACCTTTCTCCGCCATGATCTGAGCCGTCGTCATGATGAAGTCGATGCTGGAAACGACAAACCCATGACTGATGTTGCAGAGTCGGAGACCTTCACCCTCGTCACTGACTCCACATCAGCGGAGATCCGGAAAGTTGTAGAAGAGATGCAGATTGATGACCAGACCAAGCAGCAACAGGAGCAGAAGCATGCTGATGATCCATCTCATCCTTTCATGGAAGGCTTGCGCAGGCATGGCCAGGAGGAAGAAGTCCGGAATCTTGAGGGCATGATGAGGACCAGGAATGGCGACTTGACCTTTCGGTCCTCCAATGATGCCCTCGTAGACCTCTTCCAAGAGCTCGAGGACGCTGTTACCGGCCCTCGTCTGTCACAGCTCCTCCAGGCCGCTTGGGCCGCCAACCCCCTCGTCACCCTCAAGATCATTTTCAATGCCCGTTCAATCCATCTGGGAAAGGCATCAGGGAACACTTTCTACCGCTGTGCGGGCTGGCTGGCCCAAAACCACCCTTTGACCCTCATGGCCAACCTCCGATGGCTTAGCCGCCCCATCATCGAGAAGAAAGCCAAAAAGGAGGTGGAGGATGACATTGTAATTGTAAATGAGAAGGACGAGAACGACCCGTCGAAGTTCGACGTTCAACACGGTGCCGCTCACGGTTACTGGAAGGACCTTCTCAATGTGCTGGCCCTGGCGGCCAACAGAAAGCTTGACGTGCTCTCAAATCCTCGAGATGTCCTGAACAGCGAGAACCCTGGCATTAACCGAGGCAAGAGTATACGCCAGCTGCGATCTCGAGTTGCACGTCGAGGCGGGAGAGTACGAGGCGGTATGATTCGAGGTCGTGGAGGAGCCCGTGGAGGTCTTCGGGGTGCTAGAGGTTGGGATGACTCTGCAGGTGAGGAGCAGAAGAAGCCTGTCAAGAAGGAGTATATCGACCCCAGGGTTGCTCGACACCAGACCCGGGACAAGCGACACGAGGCTGCGATCAACGCCTTCATGAATGACGCTGTCTACCGTGCTCTTCACCTGACTGTTGCTCGACTCTTCGCAGAGCAGCTCCAGAGTGACTTGCGTGCTCTCAACGGGGATGACCCCAAGGCAAAGCGAGCCATTTCCCTGTGTGGTAAATGGGCTCCTACCCACGACCACTTCCACGACAAGCACACATTCATCGTCAGCTCCATCGCCGAGATCCTGTACCCCCGCGACGAACTGAAGCTCTTGGACCCCACAGATGACCGAGAGAAGTACCTGCGACTTGCCCGCGAGGAGTACCGAAAGGATACTTCTGCCCTGCGCAAGCATCTTGATATTGTCGAACGGAACCTCTCCGCTAACACGCTCGTAAATATCAAGTACGACCGCGTGCCTTCTATCGCCATGAGCAAGTACTCGAAGCTTTTTGTCGAGAAGGATTTGGATCGCTTTGAGAAGTACATCGACAAGGTCGCGGAAGGCAAGGCTCAGATCTCCGGGGCCACGCTACTTCCATCAACGCTGGTCCACAAGGTCAGAACTGACTCCCCAACGTTCCATCATCTTACAGATGAGAGGAAGGCACTTATGTCTCCTGACGAACTTATACGGGCCAGGATCAATGCGATAGAAGCTAAGGTGGTGGATGGGCAGTGGAACACTCTCGTGCAGCGCATCAAGGACTCTGGGACACTGGAGAACTGTATCGCAGTGTGTGATGTTTCTGGAAGTATGGAAGATCCCGTCCTCCAGGATAAGTCGGTCCCAATGGATTCGGCTATTGGGTTGTCCCTCCTCATCGCTGAGGTGGCCAAGCCTCCCTTCAACGGATCCTTCATTACCTTCACCGCCGAACCTGAGGTCGTCAACGTCGATTTGACCAAGGACTTGAGAAGCAAGATCCAAGCCTTGGTTTCTTCAGACTGGGGTATGAACACAGACTTTGTTGCTGTTTTCGAGAGACTCATCCTTCCGATGGCAATCAAGAACAACCTCAAAAAGGAGGACATGGTCAAGCGAGTCTTCGTCTTCAGCGACATGCAGTTCGATGAAGCTGAACCGGGAGGTTATTACAGGAACCCTAATACTCGCCGGGCGTCGTCATGGACTACGTCCTACGAGAGGGTTAAGGACGCCTTCGAGAAGGCCGGATACGACATACCCGAGCTTGTTTTCTGGAACCTGGCTGGCGGTGCGGCGGGCTCTTTTGACCAGAGTGATACGATCGCGCCCAAACCAGTTACTGCGGCCGAGGATGGAACGTGCTTGGTGAGTGGTTACTCCCAGGGCATGTTGAAGGTCTTCATGGACAATGGGTCATTTGAAGAGCCTGAAGATGACGACCCAGACGAAGCAGTTGTCATCTCGAAGGATGGTGATGACGTTGTAGAGGAGAAGACGAAGAAGAAGACTAAAATGGATCCCATCCTGATTGTTCACAAGGCAATCGGCCATAAGGCCTATGATATGCTCAAGGTGGTTGACTAAGAAGAGAGGGGAACAGGATATGACAATGATTAATGATACCCAAAAGAAAACATCTAGCATA
This sequence comes from Mariannaea elegans, assembly GCA_930272665.1. Lineage (NCBI taxonomy): Eukaryota > Fungi > Ascomycota > Sordariomycetes > Hypocreales > Nectriaceae > Mariannaea > Mariannaea elegans. Next base: position 42,843 of record CAKNEU010000161.1, on the reverse strand, counting down.
ATTGCACCAAGTCTTGAATTACAATTCTTTACAACTATAATCTTTCACTCTTATCTAATGCCCGGTGTTCATGTGTGAATAATTGTTTTTAGGAGAAGCTGTTTCTGCAATGCCCAAACCCTCATCAGAGATCCGCAAATGATAAAGCCCAAAACAAAGAATGTATTTCAGAGGAATCGACGTAAAATAATACACTAATGCTTCTGCGTTTGATTACGCTATTGGGTTTGGGATCTAATCTTCCTGAAAACCTCCGTGCAGTCGTAATTTTCCTCACCCTTCATCTGTCTACCAAAAAGCAACCGCAGGCTCTTTCTGCCCTTCATCTTTCGCAAAGTATTGCTCCCTGCCTCCCCATTGATATCCTTAATTACCTTTACATTAACTTTAATTGTCTTTACACTATCTTCCATGCTGCCGTCCTTGATTGTCTTTATATTATCCTCCCTACTATCCTTAATTATTCTTACATTAACTAACCTTAACTAGTTGTTATTATATTATCCTCCTTAATACCATCTTTGACAATTTTTACATTAACCTTAATTGTCTTTATACTATCCTTGCCGCTGCTGCGGCTGATTCTCTCCTCCGTACCCGGCGTCACAGTTCCCATTTCGGTCCCTTCCTACACCTCACTTTCTTTGTGTTCCTTTTCCACAAGTCACCATGATGGCACAAAAGTGCAAAAAACGCCAAGAGTTCAATCAGGAGTACGCTTCTACGCGCCTAGACATTCTGCTCTAGGTGCAGGACATTATCGCATCTCGGCCAGCCTGGAAAATGCCGCATGATATTCTTCCAATGGAGGAATACGAGCGACGTCTTCAGGCTCTAAACGTTATCTGAGCTGAAATAAGATCTGAAGAGGGTGCAAATTGGGAATTTCAGGCTTGCCAATTCTCCTTACTAATGCTTGCACCTCTCTAACTCCATCTCTTCAAAGAGATAATCGATTTACAGTGGGCGCTAATAAGAATTCCAGCAATGTCAGGTGCTGCTCAGGCACCAGAACTACTTGATGGCTTCGATGATGATATCTTGGACTTCTTGTTCGAAAATGCGAAGCTCGATAATGGGGAATCTAGCAATTCTTCTGATTAGAATAGAGCAGTTGCTGATAACTTGCCGCTTCAAAATGTACAGAAGGTCCTATCACTGAATGAGGCTATGGAAGGCGAAGAGGAGGATGCTAAATCGGAGCATGCAATCGATGATAATGCGAAACCCCGACCGCCATCGTCAGGCAAGCCTGTTTCAGTTCACAAATTAAAATTAAAGATAGTCAAGGTTAATATAAAGACAGTCAAAGTTAATGTAAAGACAGTTAAGGTTAATGTAAAGACAGTCAAGGCTAATGTAAAGACAATCAAGGACGGCAGCAGGGAGGATAATGTAAAGACAATTTAAAGTCAATATAAAGATAATTAGGGATAGCAGTAGGGGGGATAGTGTAAAGACAATCAAGATTAATGTAGAGACAGTTAAGGATGGCAGCAGGGAGGATGATGTAAAGATAATTAAGGATAGCGGTAGGGAGGATAATATGAAGACAATCAAGGTTAATATAAAGATAATTAAGCATAGTAGTAGCGGCAACAGAAAGAGCGGCAGCGGTAACAGGAACGGTGGCAGCAGCGGAACAAGAGAGAGAGAAAAGTCGGTCAATGTGAGATGTGAAGAGAGAGAGAAGTTGGCTCCGACCGCATGTTTATTGCACGTAATATTAGTAGGGTTTGTAAAGGTAACAACGAAAAAAAAAAAACATTTATTGATTAATTTACTCATCATATTCAGAATAAACCCTTATGGTAAAAGTTTGGAATTTGTTATTGGCTCCAGCCCGCTTGACTTCCCTTCTGCTTTATCCTCAACTAACAAAATTATCGTAAATAACTGAAGGTTAGACCTCGACGAGTTAATCAGGGTGATTTCGTGTTCTCATCTGGCAGGCTCATGGTCAAGCAGATGGGCACTGGCGGGACACGATGTTCAGCCTCGGCCCCGACATCAACACGCACATGCACACACATATATTACCTCACCTCTTTCGCTTTTCGGCCGCCGTCACCCCAAGACCCATTCATTTCAAGACCCGTCCCACCAAAAAAAGCCCATGTTCGATCTTGCATCCCCGTGGGGGCTTGAATTCCCACGAAAGACACTGTCTCTCATTAACCTTTTTCTCCTTGTCTCAGGCCATCGACACTCCCGTTTCCCGCGTGGCGGCAACGGCACGCATTTCTCGGTCAAATCAGCGACATAGGAATGTTAGCTGAAGGAGAGGGAGTGTGCGTATAGTGGTGGATATGAGCGTTGAGACATGTTTTGGAGGGGGGGGGGGGGGCTAGGACCAAGGTGGAGGTGAAATATCAGCCACGGTGCTAGGTGAGGCGGGTAGTATTTGAAACGGCAACCGTGATGTTTTAGGACTAGATTCTTGATTCTCATGATATGGATCATGTCAAGAGGAGGCCGGGATTTACATGATCATGCTGTCGCGATTCTGCGATCTGGGGTCCGATCATAGATGGCGATAGAGTATTGTTGTGCACATCCAACCTCAAGCCATAGTACCTTGCCATTCAAGAAAAAGGTAGCAAAATTTCCTGCTTTATACCAAAGAGAGGTTAATGAAAGACCACCCCGACTACAACGATGAGTACGTAGTTAAACCTGGGCTTGACCTCTTGTTTCATCACAGCGACTAATGGCGTTGCTTCCTCTTTTCTCGCGGAAACGCCACATGGAGTTTTCTCATCGTGGCCAAAGAGATGTACTTCTTACATATCAAATCATAGCTAGTCATCGGTAGTACTTGTTGGTATCGCCGAGACCCAACTAACTCGGAAGCAACCAGAGATGTATTATTTGTGCCATTCCAGTCCAGTCTGCTCTCAGACAGTTTTCGCCAACCCCTGCCGTCAAATGAAGAATTCCACGACGGATTCGATGAATCACCAGCGTTGCCCAGATCTCCGGGTAAAGCTTTACTAAGACAGCGAGATAGTTTATGTTACACAGTTCGAGAGGAGGTGTTAGAATGTTGATCGAGGTATGTGCCGGAAAGCTTGGTGTCAAAGATCGACAAATGTCACGATGCTGAGAGAGAGACCTCAAACACGACCAAGAGGGGACAAATTTTCTATGGGTAACCATTAGTCAATTCTCCATCGAGATACAAAAGATCGTTCCACGTAATGCTTTGGCTCAGGTGTGAACATATGTATTTTTCTGTATCGGGCAACACACTAACTGGGATATCAAGTATAACGCAAAAGGACAGCACAAAATGAAACACGCAAGCCAAGACGCCAAATACTATATGCTCACGTCTCAACAACCATCTCCTCCACCATGTCCAAAAACCTCCGCCGGTACTCCCGGGGATCAGCTGTAATAGTCATGGGCCCCTTGTGAGCCACCTTATTGAACAACTTTACCATACCCGTCATGGTGCGAGCATGTAGCGTATGCTTGGCCCAGAAAAAGTCCAGCACTAGGACGCGATATGTCCACCGTCCGTGGACGTCGTCAACGCCACTGCGCCAAGCACCGGTGTTGGAAGGAAGAGTAGGGACGGGTGAAGAGCGTTTGGGGATAGAATTCGAGCCTGGGTAGCGTACGAGAAAGAGAGAGTAATCGACTGCATTATTTTCGGCGAGAAGTTCGGTGTCTGATTCAAGAAGAGCCATGAGTTCCTTCTTGTGGTTAGGCGAGACGTATACTTTATCCGGAAATTCGTCGATTATTCTTTCGATGACACTATCTGGAGCAAGCCGACCATCTGCAATATCTCTCTCCGGGAAGAAGTAGTCGTTTGGTTTGAGGTCGTAACTCTCCCATCTCTTTTTCCCCTCTTCTGTCTCTTCAGCGTCTTTTCCGAACAGGAGGTTCTCCATGATGATGTGATGCGTTGGTGCGGTGCCTAAGATTCCACCGAGAGATGCATAAGGTGCATGCACCAAGTCCGTGATTCGAACGAGTAAGCTGTGTGGTTGATCACGCATGTGAGAAGCATAAGGATCAAGGAGCTCCTTGGCGAAGAAGTCATGCTCAAAACGTCGAGGAAGCGACTTGATAAGAAACTTTCCATTCGGCGTGGTAAAGAAGGTCGAACCGCTGTAGCCCAAGTCCCCAACTGGAACGAGTTGCGCAATGGATTCGTCTAATTTGTCTCGCCTTGAAGATGATTGTGACGAGGATTCTGCCTCGTCGGGGGGGATTTTGAACGAATCCGCATACTCGTCTTCGTCAAGTTGCCAGACTTCGCGCCGAAGGGATAGGAAGTCAATGGGGCGATAACGAGCAAGAAAGAGCTTAAAGAAACGGAAGAAGGACAAAATAGCTCTGAGCCGATTCTTTCTAGACTTGCCGTGCCTCCGGAGGATTGCTTTGGCGACTGATGCCGAGATGCGAGAGGATCGAATCTTCATGGCGGCTACTCAAGCACGGGCAGACTTGAGCAGGTTTGGAACTAGCTTGTCAGATATTCTTCTAATCTTAGGTGAGAGTCTCTGACCGACAATGAGAATTAAGTAAAGGTGAAGTAAATTTAGCTCGATGTAAGTTGGTTACGGGTGTTCTTGGGAAGCCTCATAACGAAAAGTGACGTCATGGCCCGCACCTGTTCCAATGTACATGTCATGCCAGGGTTGGCACTCAAGGCTCGTCACATCCCAATAAATTGGACTTTCAGGTAGAGGAAAAAAAACACTTCTGATTATATATTATCAGCAAAGATTGCATCAATGCTACTCTAATCTTGGCCTTTGCCTGTAACTGTACGAAATGGCTTTTCGTAAGGACCGAATTCAGTTCCTAATATAGAGACTATCAAATGCGAGGTAGAAAAATCATGTGTCGCTCTCTTCCTAGCACACCTCTGCGCCATTCGCTCCCAATCTGTCGAAACCCAAGGTAAAGAAATTTTTTAGGGGGGAAAAGGGGAAAAAAGCAGTTGAATTTGTCCCTCTGTATTCGTCCTCCTTTTTAAAACGCGTCGTATTAGTTCATTGTCGCTAACGGTTGCCGTCTAAGTCGTAAGGACCTCTCGTCTGGTATAGATATGATCGTCTCAGTCTTAGGCTTCCCGCCACCTGGACTCATGGCTCATTCTTAATTTAAATTCGAGCTGAAGCTCAATTTCCATAATGAATATTTTAGAAACTGAACAAACCACTCCTCCTTTTGCCGAGCGGGTAGACGATCAAGGCGCTCATGAACAGACCGACGCTGATTCCAATAGCGACCTGTATAACCTTGAGCAGTACGGTGAAGGCTGTTCCGTCAAGGCTGTTCATACTGCTGGCACTGCTGGCAGCTCCAGTTGAGTTTCGAGTCAATTCGTCTGCCGATGTGATGCTAGCCAGCAGCGAGCCACTGGCAGCCAGACCCGAAGGCACCTGAACGAAAATGGCAGGAAGCATGGCAGCGGCAGCCAGACTGTAGCCAACCTTTCGACCTTTTTTCTCGGGCCCTCCAGCGGTGCCGAGTTGGGATTCGGGGTCGCTCATGGATGGCAGCGACCATGCATCGGATGGCCTCTTTCCCCTCGTCAACCGAGATCGAACTCTGAAATCCCACCACTCCACAAAGTCCAGCCACGCGTTCTCCACGTGTCTCCCAAGTCGCGAGTACAGATTGGCCAGGATTCCAATACTCAAGGCACCCAACATGTTAGATATCTGGCTGTTTGCCTGGAAGTAATCGCTACAGTAGCTGTTGACACAGAAACCAGCAAGAGACATGAGCAGCATGACGGGCGTCTGCCTCCACTTGGCTTGGTTGATGAGGCACAAGCATAACGTGAACCCAGGAACGAACAAAAAGTACCATCCCCGGTGGAGAGGATCAGAACAGGTTGCGCTGCTAACGGCGTTGTTATCCATCATTCCGTAGAGGGAGGTGCCGATCGTGATGCCGTATCCCAAGAACAAGGTATAAATCATGGCGTGTACCATACGGACGCTACCAGCGACTATGTTATAGCTTTGAAGTTCTAGAGAGCTGCAGAGAACCATGTACCCGGGGAGAATAAGAGCAATGCTGCTTTGAGCCAGAGCACTGAAACAAAAGGTCTGACCGTTGTTGATAGAACCAAAGCCTCGAGAGATGAAGGAAGTAATGACCGCAGCCGACACTTCAAAGACGTGGGCGTAAAGCTCGTTGCTAGGAGCAAAGACCAATTGAAGGACACCCACAATACATCCAAGTAAGAAGGCTATGGGTAGGTCGATGAAACGACCCTGGAAGGCGAAGGGAGCCACGCAGGCCGAAGCGATGCCGTATAAAAAGACTCGGAACCAGGTCTGAAATTTGTTAGGGCGTTCAATTACGTCGTCCAGACGTTTTGTTGCTTCTTCCACCCCTAGTTTGTCGTGCACAACCTCCTTATAGATGTTGTGAACATCTCGCAGACGACCCAAGTCAATACCTTGAAGGACACGAACCAGCTTTACCTCGGTGGTGTGTGTTGTGCTATCGTCAAAGCTGATAATCATGCATCCGGGGATGTACAAGAACTGGCCTTCGATCTCGAGGACTCGGGACGACATGGTCATGTACTCTTCAAGGCGGTGCGTCGGGGCACCGTACAGCATGAGTGCCCGACATAGCTTCAGGAGATACCGGTGGCGCGCAATGATGCCAGCGATGTGAACAGTGATTCGAATCTGGTCTCGTTTCTTCGGGGGTGACGCTTGCTCACGTCTGAGCTTTTCTGCCCAGTGATCGGATATCTCGGTGGATGCTGGTACGGCGAACATGGAGGAAGACTTCATAAGCTCAGTTAGAGCTACAGACGAAGTAGAATGACGAGACTTGTGATGACTAAACAAACCACTACTTGGTCTTGATCTTGGAGTTCCAAATACCGAAGGTGGGCGAGAGGTCGGGGGCGACGGTCGGGGCGACAGGTGAGGAGTTCCTGGTGTACTAGGCGTATTATGCCCACTATTGGAGGCACCCGGTCTATCGTCATGATAGAGCTTAAGGAGAGAAGAGAGGATACCGCCACGATATTTAGTAGGTCGTGGGACGTAGTCGTGTGCATAGGCTTGTTGGAACACTGGGGTTACCGTCCCAGAAGTGGTTCCGCGGGCCTTTTGGATGAACAAGTCCTTCTTCCCCTTCCTCATGTGAGACCTGACCAGTTTCTCCGCGACAGTGTGATCTTGCAAAGTATCAGAGTCGATCCTTGGTGCCAGCTGACGCAGATTCGAACTTCCATCATAGACACCCGTGCTCTTCGCAAGGAAATCTGTCTCACTTTCATCCGACTCGTCGATTAGGCGTTGGAATGGGGGCGCTTGGAACTCGTCAGAGTTACGTCTCGAACCTGTGGCCGAATAGCTGCCCACGGAGACTGCTAGCCTGTCTGCTCTTTGGCGCGCATCCGTCATAGACTTTAGTTGACGTATTGAGGCTTTGGACTCCGCAATGTCAGCCTTCTGTCGCTCCGCAGGGGCATCATAGCTGGTATTTCGCCTGAGAGCTGGTCTCGGACGTCTGGGGCCCGAGCCAGAGGGGCCTGCGATGTCCGGGGTGGCAGGTGATGGTACATCCTGAGCTATGCGTTCGCTCTCTCGTTCAGCAGTCAGAATCTTGGTTAGAGCAATGCTCAACTCGACGGCATCTGGTGCTCCCGGAGGTGTCTTTCCAGGCACAAGTTTAGGAGAGGCACTGGGCGAGAAGGCGCCCTCGTCCTGCTTAAAGGATTCTTGAATTCCTGAACCGCTACCTCGTTCTGTACTGCCGGAGCTGGCGTGAAAGCCCACTCGCTTCTTTTCTTTGCGGAGGGGCGTGGGGACCTCACTGGCCCTGCTGCTGTCGTACTGCTCGGCCGACATGTCTTGACGACGGATGACTGCCAGGCGATGTCTAGGAATAGAAAGCTTGGAGGAGGTTGATGGGTTTAAGGAGAAGGTGCCCTGAGACGATGTCTCTCAGGGGAGTGCTCGAGGGAGCTCGAGAGTGAAAAGAAAGATTCCTCATTGTGGTGACTGGTGAGCGGGAGGACCCAGAGATTGATCATTTTTCCCATGGACCTTGGGGCGAGAACAAAACTGGGCCTTGTTGCGCGATGGGGTGGTTAAACTAAGAGTCGATAAGGGTTGGTGGGTCGCCGAAAGAGGCCGAGACAGCATGCCTACGAGATATCAGATGAAAGTGACGCTTAGATTCGTTGAGGAGCGAAAGAATAGGGCGCTTAATCAGAGGGAGCTGTTGGGCAGCCATTGTTGCTAAGCTTTGCATGGTGGTGTTGCTATCTTGATATCATCCTCTGCCGGTTCCACATGGTTACGCCATGAGGTGTCGTCACAGCCTTGCATAGAAGTTGCTTTTTGCCGTCCGACTGTTTTTCTTGAGCCTCATACCTGAACTAGGATTGGTTGAAACATGTCGTGAACCGTTCGATGACTCGGATTTCGGATGAGCGAATGGGTGTAATGAGGGTACGTTGACAGTTTGAGTTTGGAGAGGGCGTGTATATATGGCAGAAAAGCCAAGTTTGACTAGATGTGGATGGTCCCTTCCCTGCCGATCTCGCTAGTACAGTTCCAAGAATGGATTTTTTTTTTAGTGGCCTTTCGGTTTCCCTGTTAGGGACCTCTCGCCACCTGCAAACCTACTGAAGAACCACGTGCCTCTCGATGATCTGTGTATCAGCAAAGCTGTCTGAGCCTCAACAACTCAAGCTGCGCATGCAGATACGAACGATATTACCAAAAGATGGAGCTTGGTGTGCTGTATCACCATGTCAGGATTAAAGCACATCAGATCAGATCAACCTGTTGGCTCTGGAGCTCTCCTACATGATACATAAGCGATGTGCGATTTGCGCCTCCCTTTGCCTTATTGGGATGTGATGGCTTCGTTGCTGCTGAAAATTTGCAGATTCAATGGAGCCCTCAGCACTGAAACCTGGTGACAACAACGTGAGTTCCGCAATTGATTTTCATTGATTGACACGGAAACTTCCTCTCTAAAGCTGAAGTCCCTCGCGCATTAATTTGACGCGTAATTGGAAGAGATAATTCAGCAACTCAGCCAGGATATTGCTCAACTCTGATAAGGCTTGCCCCTAGAAACCCAGTGGAAACCATATCCACGCGGCCCGGCCTCTCCGACTATCCACTAAAATCTACTGGGGCGGGTGCCTAAACTATCCAACCCACCAGCCGAAGAGCTAATGGTTAGTGGTTGCGTCCTTCAGACCCACTGAAGAGATCATGAAGCTGCCCAGGGACAACTCTGAACCCAAGGCTGTTGTTATATTGTTAATAGGAAATTAGGCCTTTTTTTAGTTGTAATTAAAAAGACCATTTTACGATCCATGTGTTTGGTACCACAGGATTGGGTTGGACAAGAGCCGCAAGTCGATCTTCAGAGTCTAGAAACATGAGCCGAAACTAGTACGGAGTAACTACTAAGTGAGGCTCTAAACCCAGCCTTAACCAGGTTCGCCAACCGCGCGCATCGGTCCCTCCATCAACCCGTGCAAACTTGACCAAAACACCTCCTTGGGATAATTAGAAACACACCACTTGTCTTCTCAACAACTTGCACCCAGCTTGACACCACAGCTCCGACGCAGGCCCCGCCACCTCCGATCGAGTCATAGGTACCTGCAGCCACACCATCGCTGATAACCTTGGTCGAATTATAATTAGAATTGAGCTTTGCTTTATACGTCCGAGGTGATAGCCGCCAGCCAACGAAACACCATCCCTTATCACGCAGTTCGTATCGACTACTCGGTCCTATCCTCACCACCCTGTCGTCATCAGCTTCTGTCAATTAAACACTTCAGAATGGCGCCCGAAAAAAATTCCCAAGGAGCCACCGACCGCATCGTTCCAATGCGCGTCATCGTTTGTGGTGTCCCGAGAACCGGGACTCTGAGTACGTTGCTTTCTCATCTCCTGGTGCCGCAGGTGCCGAATTCAACTCTTTGGTTCGGTACTGGTGCTCGATTCTTTGACTGTATCACACCATCGGTCTGATGGTCAGAATCGACTGTCAATTCCTATCCCTCCTATCGCATTGCTCCAAATCTCGGCCTAATCGGTCAAACCATTCGACTAACCGCCGCGACCGCGGCTCCGCAGGCGTCCGAAGTGCCCTGCGGCAACTTGGCTTGCATGACTGCTATCACATGCATTCGGTGCTGGAAGCACCGACTGATGCCCAAGAATGGGCCCGCGCGCTCGAGGCGAAATACGGCGGGAATGGGTCCTTCACCCGTGCCGACTGGGACCATCTCCTCGGCCACTGCCAGGCCGTCTGCGACGCGCCAGCCGCGTTTTTCGGCCCCGAGCTTGCGGAGGCCTATCCGGAGGCTAAGGTTGTCATTCTTAACCGCGACCCGGAGTCGTGGTACGAAAGCTTCCTTGAAAGCATCTACCCGCTCACTCGGCCGCAGACTTTGGGACAAAAGCTCAAGATGCTCTACTGTTTGGTTCTTGATAAGAACATGGGGAGCATGTTCACGTACAGTAAGGCGTTGCGGAAGTACGTGACGACTTATGATCACGGTAAGGAGAAGGACAAAGCATTGGCATGGTACAAGTCTCAGTATCAAGAGTTCTACGACCGCATCCCTGAAGACCGTCGCATCGAGTACACGGTTGGTGAGGGTTGGAAACCCCTTTGCGATCTCCTAAATCTGCCTGTGCCCACGGTCAAGGACGAGACAACAGGGGAAAAGGTGGAGGCGCCGTTCCCCCGACTAAACGACCGCGCCAACTTCAAAGCCAACGGATCAGGACTGGTGACCAAGAGCTCAGAGAGGGCTAACAACAATCTATTCAGCGCCGTTGGAAGACTGGCGCTCACAGGAGCTGTGGGGTACGCCGGGTATCTGCTCTGGAAGACCCGACTCGGTGGGCGAGTTTAGGGGGCTGGGGATGAGGGTCCGGGGTTCTTGGGGAACCGTGCCCTCGTGGAGGCATGTTTGAGATGAGCGATCTAGATGGGGCTTGATAAGGTCTTGTTGTTGCATCATGGATGTCTTGATATTGCCGTATATTGCTTGGTAGTGATCAGGGGTTTGTTATTAGTTGGAAGCCACATTTTCAAGGGCATTGAAGTAGGTACTTTGTATATACCCTTCCATCAGACCGACATTTCGGTATGTATTCACAATTTATGAGCAAGACGTACGATGATGACTCCACCACACGGTCATCAATTGCTCAGCTTTCTTTTTCACGACACGAATCTGTTTCAACCGTCCCTGACCGCCAGACGCACAGTAGATGCACCACCCAATTACCGTACATGCGGAGGTCGTGTCCGCGCTTCGCCCACCGCCGAAAGGACATCACCAGACTCTTCTCTCCTCAGCAACAGACCCCCACGCTGTCTCGGCACGTGAGAAAACCAGCCTGCGCTATCCGCTCTGGACTAAACCCTGGGCGTTGTTCACGGACACGGAGTGACAGTGACAGGCACCAGAAGGATACCAACCATCTTTGGGACTGACGGGTTAGTTGAACTTTGTTTCTCAAGTTGGCGCCAATGCAAACAATCATTTGGCACATTTCCGGATTGATCAATCAGACGAATCCCAATGGCTTCTCCTGAAGATCCTTGGATGTTGTTAGTGTCAACCAAACTCAGCTTCCCCGACGCCATTCCCAATTATCGGGTGCGCGGTGTGCCCCTCACAGCCCCAAGGCCGCCCCTCCTCTTCTTCGCTCGCTCACTCAGGATTTGCCAAGGTCGCGGTGGCGAAACGTCATAACATGCCATCGTCATCATTGTCGGCATATCCAAGCACAGTGATTGCACTGTCGAGAGTACCGGTACTTTGTACCAAACTTGTTTCTGTACAGCCCAGCCAATGCATACCAATGGATGCGTACCGTACCTTGCCTCCAGTCCCAGTCTTTGTCGCGGTATTCCTTGCCTCCTCTTGCTCCCCCACGCTTTCGCGCACACAAGTTCCAGCATCTTCTCCTTTGAACCTTGTTCCTCCTCACTCACCCCGGCCAACCAGCGTCGTCCCAAAGAGGGCTGACCCAAACTCCTGGACGCGCTAAGTAGACTACACCAGCTCGCCAAGGCTTGCCCAAAGGTGCACCCGACCTGTCAATTCGCGACGACGATTGGACGCTGGAAAATGCTGGCGCATCTTCAATATCCTCGTGGGGGTCACATTGCCTTTACATCGCCTCCTTTTTTGCCTCTTTCAGCTTTCTCGACTAACTTCGGTAAGATGGCAGATGGTCAGTCGGCGATGTGGTCTTTTGGTTTGTGTTTGCGGCGCAGCTCTTTACTTGGTAGGGATGGTGTTTTCCCATTTGGCGTCAAAGCTTCCGGTGTGACTGTCTCAGTATTTTGTTGTCAACCAATCCCACCTCAGCTCATGCTCATCACTCCGATCAGACGACCCAAGATTGCCGAACGGTACCTGCTTCGAGGTTTTGGTGGTGCGCCCTCCAACAATTTGTCTCCGAACCTCCCATGTTGCTCTTGTACTCACACAATATCCTGCAGCATCCTTGGTGATGTGGCCCTGTTCTCGACCTTTCTTTCAACCCATGGAACAGGCGATGACTGCAGTTTGTAACTCGTGCACCCCCACGTACAGTCATGACGGGGGCCCTTGTAAGACGGGGCTTGCCTCTTCTCTCTCTCCGCTCACAGCCTGATATTTTTCAACTTTCACTTCGGGCGAGCCGTCTTCCGTGGCCGCTCCCGGACCGGGCTTTTTCGGCCGGGGACCCGCTGGATCCGTAGATTGAAAGACTGAGACTCCTGACCCCAGCTTTGGCTGGACTAACCCCCACGCTCCTTTTGTGTGTGAGGTCCATCTACCGAGGAGGGCATAGCGCTTGGGCTTGGAGGAGAGCTTGTTCATCCAAGCCTCATGACATGGTGTCTCCCCTGTTGAGGTTGCTATCTTGGGTATAAAAGACCTGCCAGCGCCGGTTGCTTGTCATCACTTCTCTCAGATCAAATTCATCTTCTTTCCATTATATTTAGAATCGCTCTATCTCGTCGTCCAAAAAGTTGATAAGACGCACTACTTCACCAAACGACTTACACCGAATCATCACTCTATCTTACCCACACACAATTTTCCCCATGCCAGCCACGATTATCACCCCTATTACAATGGGTTCTCCCAAAGAACAGAATGTACGACTCGCCGACGGCGTGTACGTTCCTACTGTGGCCTTCTTCAACGCTGATGACGAGGTTGATGCTGCTGCTCTCGAGAACCATGTCATCAGACTTCTCAACACAGGAGTCGCCGGCATCGTTGTCCACGGTTCCAACGGCGAATGCGCTCATCTTTCACACGAAGAGCGCACTTCTATTATCAGAATTGCTCGAGACGCCATCCACCATGAGGCCGAGGGCAGGAAAATTCCTCTGATTGCGGGTTGCGGCGCCCAGAGCACCAAAGAGACAACTCAGCTCTGCGTTGATGCTGGCAGGGCTGGTGCCACCCACGCTCTCGTTCTCCCCCCGAGCTACTACGGAGGTCTTCTTCCTGATGAGCTAGTTGTGCAGCACTTTTACGACGTGGCAGAAAAGAGTCCGATCCCGCTGCTGGTGTACAACTTCCCTGGCGCCGCGGCGGGCCGCGACCTCAGCTCCGACACGATCTTAACAATCGCCAAGCACCCCAATGTAGTGGGCGTCAAGCTCACGTGCGGAAACACGGGCAAGCTAGCTCGCGTCGTGGCCGACTGCCCGGAGGGTTTCTTTGTGGGCGGCGGCAGCGCCGACTTCATCCTGCAGGGCCACGCCGTGGGCGCCAACGGAACCATCTCGGGACTGGCCAACCTGTGTCCCAAGGCATGTGTCCGCATCATGGAGTTAGCTGACGAGGGCAAGTGGCGCGAGGCCCGGCAGTTGCAGGCCCTCGTGGCCAAGGCAGACTGGACGGCCATCAAGACGGGTTTTGTCGGCGTCAAGGCCGCGCTGGGTCATTTTGCCGGCTACGGTGGCGAACCACGCAGACCATGTGTCGGGCCTTCGCAAAAGGAGTTAGACGTCATTGTTCGAGGGTTCCAGGAGGCCATGGACCTCGAGGCTACTCTGTGAGCGCAACTACGGGGCAATAGACTGGGAGCTGAACCAGCACCAAAAAGTACTTCGATGTGGGACAAAGAAAAGGAGAAAGGGCATCATCCAATCATGGATGCCGTAATAGTTATTGATATCTCGAGGAAGGACGAAAGATGAAGATGGGGGCTGTGGAGACAAAAAAAAAACTGGCGTCTGGTGTTACCACGGGCATAAGCATGAGTGCATTTTATGATGGATGTCTTTATTTGTACAGTAGAAGCATGAAATGAAACAAAACGAACCAAGTTCAAGTTCAAGACCAACATATGTGTCAACGATATTCAAGTTCCGGAGATGTTTTTACCCCATCGAAACTAAGTTTCCCCGCAGAAATGCAAGGCATCAATACCAAGGTAAAATATCCGGCCCTCCATTACAGCTCAGGGTTGGATCGAAGGCCCCAATTCGGCTGCAGTCGACGCCTCATGATCGTCTCACCCGTCACGCAGGGTATTTCCCATTCGAGCTGTGGACATGTGGCGTGGACGGGAAATGGGTTGCATACTAGGTGGTAAGATGACGGTGTAGATCGGAGTTTGCTCCGGCAAAACGGCCGGTTCCATGGAGTGGTAGTCGTATGCTGCTTGCATGGTCATACATAGCCGTACATACGAGATGCCTCGGGAGTTGAGTGTTGTCTGCGAGGGCGTGCAGCGTGGAGACCCCGCATTCATTGATCAGGACATCAACAATTTTTTTCCACGATGGAGTCATATGGGTCGTATTGAGCGGGTCGATAGATGGTCGCCGAACGAGTCGGAGGACAGCAATTCATAATGTTAAACCCGATTTTCTATAATGGAGAAGGGTTGAGCTAGAGCCTGACTAGTCTTTCCTCGGCGTTGCAACGTACAAAACCACGACCGCAACAATAGGCCATGGTTGCCGGTCTTCCATAAAACACCATACTGTAGTTGTTGCACCGGCAGTTTCTGAGCAGAAAGCAGTCCATGAAAAGCCTCCTTTTTAAATTGGGAAACCCCCACGTTTCAAGTCAAAATCATCAAAGATAAAAGTAGCGTATGGAGTCCGAGCTATTTCAAGTTAACAATGAAAAGCCGGCCGGCAAAAGATCTTTGGAGATATTTGGAAATGGCGTGGAAGATTCGCCCGACCTTTGGACAAATCATAAGGAAGGGCTAAGAGACCGGTGACCGGGAAGCCTCAACTCATTGCATGATCTAACGTGTGTACACGTCAAACGGCGATGAAAAAAAAAACCCCTTTATTTTTTTTCAAGCCAAGTCGGTAGGTATTTCTCTCACGTCGTGGATCCTCATGATGCGCTTGTTCAATGCGCACCTGTCATTGACATGGGTTGTTTTCGCATCGGTGTAAATAGTGTGGCCCGCTGCTGAGACCCATGACCCGAGTACTGGGAAGTTTGGGGGAGGGGCACTGAGGGAGACAGACGCGCTGATTCGACGAACCATGGGAATTGCACCAGGTCGGCATTTGGCAAAGATTGGGGGAGAGAAGAGAAGAAAATTGTGGAGTCTATGAAGCAGAGAAGAAAACGCGTGGGGGGTCCCCGACTCCATCATGATGGCGGCGCCGAGCGGGATCCAGTTTAAAGAGAAAAAAATCAGGTTATTTTGGAGACAAGAGAGGGACGACAGGCGATTCTGATGTGGAATTGTGAATTGAGAACCGGATGCCGGCGGCCTTGAGTAATGATATGATCGGTATGATGTTTTTGCTTTGTAAATTTGAATGTGACCAGCTTCGGTGAGAGGTGGAATGAGACAAACTGAGGCATCAGGTGAGGCTTACTATCAACATAGTCGGGCTCGATTATCAAAACGAGCCTCACTTTAGGCTCGTCGCAAGGTTATCTTTGTTTAGGCTGAGATAACTCCGCCGGCATCGGAGAACCCGAATTGCTAATCGGTCTCTCGAAGCAGGATCTTCTCCCTGAAAGTCCAGAGACTTTGACCCCCATTCCATTTCCTCCTTCAAACATCTGCAGCATCAAAATTACGAATCAGATCGTAGTAAAACTTGACCATCTCGAGGTGAGAATCCATCCTGACCCGCTCGTCAACCGTGTGGATGTTCTCTGAGCCACGTTGTCGGGTAGGTGTGAATCGATAGACGTGCGGCGAGAGATCTGTGGGGGTTCAATGTCAGCCTCAAAATTTCTGACCCCCTGGGTGCTCAATGCAGGGTGGTCTTACTCAGATAATGTCTGGTATCTGTGTTTCCGTTCATAATTTCTCCCACGGGCACTACCCTTCCATCTTCAAAGGCAAACACATGCTGGATCGTACCAGAGAAGATATCCCAGATAGGACCGCTGGTTGGGGCAATAGGGGTGACCTTGGATCCCTCCTGGGCTTTCAGCACAATTACTCCATTGTAGTTGACCTCTTCTGCGTCCACGTCAGAGTCTTTCGAGGCGAACTTCGACTGATAAGTCTCATAATCCTTGTCACCGACAAAAGCCTTGACCGTGAGGTTGTACTTCTGAACGACAGAATCAATATTTTTGACAAAGGTGTCCTGTACCTTGGGAATGCTGTCCTGAGGAGCAACACGGTAATTTATCCCGATATTCACCACCTCAGGCATAGCATTGATCTTCTGCCCACCTGAGATCAAATCGATGGCCTGTGACGTCTGGACCATATATCGCGCCGCATCGCTGATCTCGACGAACACAGAGGTAAGCTCCTCCAAGTCATCCTTCTCCAACAGATCCGTAATTATGGGCGCCTCCTTCGGCGAGTAACGCGCAACGCACACAAGATGGTTGTATACGGGACTATCTTTCAACACCTCGGGCTTGTAGGGGCGAGCTTCAAGGGCAGTAATCAACTCCGCGGCAATGCCGATGCCAGTATGCGGGAAAGGCATGGAGCTGTGACCTCCTGCAACGTGGAGCTCTGCCCAGATGTCGACGTGGCCCTTCTCCATGACGGAGGGAAGTACATATAGCGTATCACCAAGGAGCTGCATGCCCAACCCGCCCTCGTCGAGAATGAGCGCGATGCCATTGTCGCCATACCTTTCAGTCAGGAGCTCGCCAATCTTGAGAGCGCCTCGATAGCCCGAGCATTCCTCATCAAAGCCAAACGCCAAAACCAGCGTGCGGGTAGGAGCCCAGTTCGAATTGGAGAGGAGTGTCTCGACGGCGGACATGAGTGCTGTCAAGCTGTTCTTATCATCAGAGGCTCCTCGGCCCCAAAGCCATTCGCCATCCCAGTAGGCATCAAACGGAGGGTGAGTCCACGTCGAGGCGTCTTCAACGGGGACTACATCCTGGTGCGCTGCGAGAAGGATGGGCCTGAGCGACTCGTCTGAACCTTGAATGGTGTAAACCAGGCCGAACGTGTTCACTTTTTCCACCTTTGCCCGTTCATGGCTTGATTTGTGTCAATTTCACCGATCTTGATTGTCATTGGAGCCGTGCTTACATAGCAGGATATGTCTGCGCCAACGTGTCGTGCAAAACGTAAAAAGGCCCCCAGCGCTCATCCTTGTCAAAGTCGCCAAGATCATCATAACATATTGAAGGCACTTGTACAATAGCTTGATGCCGCCCTACCTGTTTGAGCAGCGCTTCGCTAGAGGAGAAGAGGCTATCCCCAGATGGCAGTCCGTCACCGCTCGGGGTCAGAACCGGAGGCAAATCGCAATTGAAGCCGCCCAAAGCGGGGTCCTGGCCAAGCAGCTTCTGACTGAAGGACGCCGATACAAGGGCAGAAGCGCCAGCAGCCCCGGCGAGGAGAGAAATGTGTCTTAACGACATGGCCAAATCAGAAACTTGTTATTTAGCAACGTGAAAAGTGCACAGGATACCGTTTGCCTCTGTTAATTGATCAAGAGAGGGATGAATTTGTAAGGCGGGGAATTGCGGTTAGCACGACATAGGTACTACCCGAGACACACTCGGAAGGCCGAGGCAGGCGATGGAGCCAATATGGGTCCGGGAATGGCGAGCTCTATGAGGCGAAAGCATTGCCTGAATTCCTAATTGCGAGGGTGGTGACAAAGTAAGTGAATGAATGAATGACCGCAGTTCTATTCAGAGCTTCTTGGTCAGTGTCCCTGCAGGGCCAAGCAGGTCGCACAGGCCGCACCTTGGAGTTGTGCGAGCAACTCACCTTGTTCCATGGCATGAGACAATGAGGCACCAAAGATGGTCATTTAATTGATTTATAGGGATGCGCTAATTGACAAGTATCCCTATGAAATCTCATTACAGATATAACCTAAGTCTGGTTGTCCTGTTGCCCTAGGCCATTCCTGAGACCATAGTTTCCTATCGCCCAATAAACCTCTCGAACTTCAAGGCTTGCTAGGAGCGACGAAACTATGCCGCAGACTCTCCCAAAATACCATCTCCCGCAATATTCCTTCAGTCGACTGCCGCCCAACAGCTGTTCCATACACCCACTCAGCAAAAATACGAAGCTGCGTCGGGAAAGTCTCATCTTGATAGTGCTCCTTGATGAGATTCTCATCAACCCTTGCGCTGAGTTGGTGCCACCGGGCTTCTTCGGTCTGCAGAGCCATCTTCTCGCATTCAACTCTGTTGCTGTCCCTCCACCACGACGGCATGAGGCCATCTCTAGAATTGACTAAGTCGACGAAGACACGGAACGCGGGGATGCCTGTGGAAGGACCGCCATCGACACTCCCCAGATTGGTATCTTCATCGGGGGCAGCACCATCGTCCCTTCGAAGGCGGTAGGCGTCGATGAGAATTCGATAAACATCCTGGGGTTTTCGGTCATACAGCCATATTCCATTGTCGAGTTTCGTAAACGGAACCGACACGCCACGCTCGAGGCCCCTAGGAGGACTCCATTTGGACGACTCTGGAGCTGTTCTCCGCCTTTCCTCGTCTCTTGTAGGATCTTCAGAGAAATCCACAACTAGAACAAGTTGTTTGCAAATTTCCCTGTGTTTTTTTTCCGCAGACTTTCGGCACCCTCGCGAACAGTATGCGGTGCTGCAAATACGACATCGCTGTGCAACGTTCTCAACTTCCAAAACTCGTCCACAACTTATGTACGAGCATGGAGGAACCAAAGATGGCACTGAAGGAGGCTTTGGTACGCGACTTTGAGGCATCGCAAAAGGTATCTCTTGATTGTATTTTGGCTGGTTGTTTGTCTTGTTGCTCTCAACTTCAGGTAATGGAGCATGTGATCCAGGATGGCAGATCGCGAAGGGAAGGAGCACCTGTTTAGATAATTTATATAAGGCACATATGGCCACTTCGTTCGAATCATTTCAAACGACTTATCCCTGCATCCCTGTTTTCTTTTCTTTTTCAGAGATCGTTAGGTTAGATAGAAATGGGCTGTGATAGGTGATAGGTTGCAAGCAAACCACTAGCACCACCATCGTTTGTGCACATTCACCAACTCGTCTTACTCACGGCATTTTCAATCATTCTGTGCCGTTTGAGTTTCTTCTAATCTTTTCTCAATCCAACAGTGATAGGCCGCAAACATCGATACGTGTTTCCAATTTTCGCAGAAGTCCCGCATCGCTTCGTACCGCTGCTTGATATACTCCATCCGCACCTCAGTGACCGTTTCGTTTCTGCCAAACCCAGAAAGTGCCCAGGACAGCTTGCTAGTGCAAACGGGACATAGATACGGTGGTTGTCTGACGTCCTCTCCCATCCCCGCAGTGCCTTGCATGACACACGCATAGTAGACGCAGTGATCCATCCCTAGACAGTGGCCGAGTTCATGAGATGCGGTGCGGGCGACACGAGAAAACCACAAACCGGTGAGCTCATCGCGAGTTTTTGCTTTGGGCACTTGCTGGAATGCGACTGTGGCGGCGGCGAGGATGGAATTCGGTGGCGTTGATAGTGCACCTGGCATTCTAGTCTTTTTGGGTGGTGGTTTGTCCTGGCTGCATAGAGCGTCCACATAGCGTTTGCAGTGGGATGCTGGCCACATGTGCTCAAGATCAATGCCTGAATAGGCATCTAGCAAAGGAGTATATCTGAAGGAAGAGACGACAGCAATTCGACTTTCCCCATATGCTCTGCCACAGCAGAAATCGTCTTCATCGTCTTCGTATAGATCGTAGTCTGTGAGAATGACGATCGCATATGCATCTGGTGGAACGCGATCGATTAGAGCATCCAACATGTCGTTCAGATTGACTTGCATCTTGGCAATGCTATCGGGCGACGGTCGATACCTAACACCGATGAGCTCTGCAGATGGTTTTGGTGTCGCGAGCCCGACGTATTTTTGTCCCTTTTTCGAAGACGCAGAGTCCCAAGCTTGCCATCGAAATACCCCTTCATGCTTTTTGATGCTCATCCCGTTATAAAAGGCACGCAAGTAATCGCAAAC
The DNA here is from genome assembly GCA_930272665.1 of Mariannaea elegans. Classification (NCBI taxonomy): domain Eukaryota; kingdom Fungi; phylum Ascomycota; class Sordariomycetes; order Hypocreales; family Nectriaceae; genus Mariannaea; species Mariannaea elegans. The sequence continues at coordinate 22,426 of CAKNEU010000161.1, read as the reverse complement.
ATCTTCGGTATTGGGCGATGAGATCGGTTCTGGAAAACCAGGCGTGATGTACCCTTTTGGTACAATTGGATCCTCCCAGCCCTTCATCAACGCCTTCACCTCATCCATAACTTTCGGGGGCTCAACAACGTAAATTACTTTCCTCTCCTCCGTGACGGGCATCTTTTTGTTGTACGAAAGCCAGGACCTGAAACTTTGGGGAGGATACTTCGGGTCCAGCGCCAAGTCGTCATCTGGCAATACCAAAGGTCCAGGGAAAGTCCATGGATTGGTCAGAACCTCCTGATGCGATGAAGATTTCGCAGTTGTGCGCCTTCCTGAGGGTGTTGTTGCCGCCATGCGCCTCTCAATTGGCGGTCGCGCGAAGCCAGCTTCAGCTGCCACTGGGCTGCAATCGACGTAGAATTTTTCGTGTGTGCATTTCCCCATCGCTTCGGATAAGATGTACGCAATTGGAGGAAGTCAGCACCAAACAGACAAAAAGTGAAAATGAAGGAATTTAATAAGGTATAGTTTGAGTCAGCTCCATAAACTCATGATCCATGTTGCTTCGGTGGTTGAAGTTAGCGTCTTCAGGCAACAGCGGCACAGCATCACGGGCTAAATGCACTACCCTGTACCCTGTAGTCCATACGGTTCGGGCTGTTTTACAACAATCTAACTAGCAACCTCTTAAGGCTCAACCTCTTTGAGGCTCAGGAAGGCATTCGGACCACATTATTACCCAAGTGGACGGGATTAAACCCGGCAGTTGATGATCATCTTCCGATGGAGCTGCCATAGCTGTGAAGTGGCGTCATGAAGAAGACTAAATGATTCACGGATCATGCATGTCAGGCTTACGAGAAGAACACTGGTGATAATGATACAGTCATAAACATAATGTACACTACACATAACGCGTATTCGTCGCCTCGTAATAGTCTCTATACAGACTCGTGATGCGTGTCTGCAATTGAGCCATCGCTACTCCTTTGTTTCTCCACGGTGCCGTCGTTGCCCACGCTCGCGTGGCTCAATCGTCTGAAATGAGAATCGTCTCTTTGTTCCCGAGTGACGTAGCCCGGAGGGACCCACTTAGCGCTCTGCCATGGCTTGAGATTCGGTTGGCTGTACATTAGGTCAACATTCTCCAGGCTGAGTATGCGTGACTCGTAGAGGAAGAAGTAGACCAACGCAGCAGCTGCTAGGTTGGTGCCGAAGAAGACGAATCCGTAAGCATACGAAATGCCATCATCCGCAAGGGGAGTCAGGAACCCAATCATGACTATAAGCGGGTTAGCAATGAGCATCAATACCGATACAAAGCCACAGTCCTTACAATTTCCAAGCCAGTTGCTGGCGGTAGCAAGTGAGGCCTGTTTGGCACGAGTTCGGAGAGGGAACGTTTCGCCGATGACGACCCAGGCGATAGGTCCCCATGTTCCAGCAAATGAGGCAATGAACATGCATGCCGCCACAATCATGACAATTCCGACCGCATGGCTGCCTTCAGGGTTAATCGCGGTGCCGACACTAGCGAAGATGAGAAGCCAGGCAGCCTGCCACAGGGCTCCTAGGAAGAGCGGGCGGCGGCGACCATACTTCTCGACCACGTATAGACCATAGAACGTCATGAAGACGTTGACGGCGCCGAGAATTAGTTGCGTCAAGATGGGGTCATCAATACCCGCAGACGTGAATATCGTTGCGCCGTAGTAGAAGAAGTAGTTGACGCCAGTCCATTGCTGAAGAAAGTGGATTCCCATGCCTAATAGTGTGCGGTAAAGCAGCTTCGGGATGCTAGTATTGGGGTTAAAGCATTCAATCCAGGTGCCCTGGCCGACTCGACGCTCGCGTTCGAGATTTTCCTTCATCTCGTTGAGATCATCGTTGACCAAAGAATTGTGCGGGTCATCCTTCATCCCTCGGAGTCGGGCCAAGGACATTCGCGATGCCTCCCAATTGTCTTGGCTTGCAAGCCATCGAGGGGACTCGGGGACACACAAAATACCGAAACCCAGCGGGAGCGAGAAGGCAATACCTAACCCTATCACGATACGCCAGGACGCCGAAGAGTCCTCGATGTTTCGCACCCCGTAGTTGACGATATTTGAGACTAGGATACCAAAGGTAATCATGAGCTGGTAAGACGCGACGACAGCACCTCGAATCTCTCGCGGTGAGCACTCGGATTGGAACATAGGGACACCAACAGAGAGGTTGCCAACACCGAGACCAGCGACAAATCGACCCATCATCATATGAACCCAGGAGCTTGACGCTGTTATCTGGATGACGTTACCAATGATAAAGATCATGACTCCGAAGGTCAAGCTTTTGCGGCGACCCCACCAATCAGCCGTGCTGGAGAATAATTAGTGGTATGTCAAAGAACAATGTGCTGAGGGAAACATACTAAGCCCCCGACAAGGATCCGATTAAGCAGCCGATACTGATGAGAGAGACGACAAGGGACTGGATGATTGGTTCCCATTTTTTCGAGCCATCGTCTTGCTCTTGGGCGAACCGATTGATGAAATCTTTAAACAGAACAAGGCCAGATATCTGGCCTGTGTCGTAACCGAATAAGAAGCCTCCGATGGATGTCATAACTCCCAAGATGAGGGCTTCCAAGCCGCAGTCGGCCCCATTGACCTTGATTGACCTGAACACGAGGTATTGTTAGTTGTTGAAGATGGTATTGAGAGGCGGAGACCTGATCAAATAGATAGGCAGACAACAAACGCAAACGCACCTTCTCCCAAGCATTGTTTCCAATCTGTCTTAGGTGATGGGAAGGGTAAGTTTGCTGATCGATCCTCGGCGGGGGGATGTGGAATTTTATGTTTACTCCCACGTCCGGAGAACGAGGCGTAGATCCGGAGATGTATAATTAATAGTCTTTGCGTTGCGTTGGGTCTTGCAGGAACACGCAACCTTCCGCGGCTGCCACGACTAAGACACCAGCCTTTTATACGAAGCTGAACTTGGCAGTCGTCATGGAACTATCTCGCAGGGAAGTCGGTGGTGCCAAGCGCAGATCACAAAAAACTGTTAAGCACGGTCAACTTGAGGCCTTCTGGCACGGTCTAGCCCGGCGATGATCTAGGAAAGGGCCGATGTCAGTGGCACTGGTGGAGTTTGCCCAGATTGTGTGGCACTGGGCCACCATGTGGCGTTACCCCTGGCAGTTAACCCTAGGACTGCAAGTTGAGGAATGGTGATAGGCCGCATTGTTATCAAAGGGCAGCTCCTCCTATATAATTTTCTTGTGGGGTAGTCAGCGAGGCTCCGTCGTGTGATTTGGAGATGGTTGTTTGGGGAGGCCTTGGTGTTGTGGGTTTGGACTCTAGTGATGTCATAACTTAAGCTTAAAACCAGCATTTCGGCGTCATCCAGGTTACGCCAATGGCCGGGTGACGGCATCAAACCTCCTTCAGCTCGGTGCAATCTTGCATAATTGCCGTAGATCAATTGAATTGGGCATTGTGCGGCTTTTAAGTGTCTTGGGATTGAATGGAAGAGATTCCTGTGGGCTGTGCGACAAGGTGAATCAATGAGAATTTGATACGGGGACTGGGGCAAAACGGCGGCTACTGGATTTAGCTCAAATGATTGTGTGAGTTTACGCTGACATCTTGAGAAAATCTAAGTCATCAGTGTCGGATTTTGAAAGCCAATGTGAGAAAGAAATTTCGCCGCATCGTGAGAAGCAATGGGGAGAGATCAAGTGTGGTTTCTGAGGCGTCTTGATAAATGCAAGGACGAACTCAACGCGAAGGAATTTTCGGAAAAAAAAAAAAAGCATTTTTAAGGTGAAGTGAGAGAAGAACCAACACAAGCAAGCAACAGGAGGTGATCACGGAATTTGCTCATTCTCCAAATCTATTCTCCAAAGGCTGCCACGTTTCAGAGCTTGAGACGGATAGCCGTGCTTGCTGGAGTAGGGCTCCCACTAGACGCACACGCGTGTGCGCCTTAGTCAGCCCAAATTGCTTAGTCAACCCAAAATTGCCCCGTGTCAGAAAAACCACCAAAAGCCCTCTTTAATGCCAATACCGGTACATCAAATTCACCGTCTATTAGTCTATATAACGTTGCGGGCACGCCCTCGCGCCTCGTCTATGGCCAATAGTATGGCATTTGCTACATGTAGGAGGAGCCTTCTGTGTCTGCGCTGCCTCGACGACCTCAAATTGGCAAAGCTCCCACGGGGCTTTGCATACGCATTAATTGACTCGAATAAGGCTTTACGGGACTCAAAAAAGCCCTCGGGAGGGAGGCAGTCATCTGGGAAGGTCGCCATGGTGTTGGAATTAGAGAGGAATTGACGAATTTGACACGGGGCAATTTTGGGTTGACTAAGCAATTTGGGCTGACTAAGGCGCACACGCGTGTGCGTCTAGTGGGAGCCCTGGAGTAGGTATGATCTGAGTCAGGCCAGTGCAGATCGCCCGAGCGGCCGTTATTCGGGGGTTTATGCATGTTTTGAGTAAAGAAATAGGTAGGGAGCTTGGATAACACAACCTGCATTTAGACTTGCGAAAACGGCCCTTTTCCAATTAAATATCTCATTGGATTTTGTTTACAGGCAACGCGGGAGAAACGCGGGAGAAACGCGGGGGGCGTTATGAATTCTGGCCTCTCATGATAGTAGGAGTTCACTTCTCAAAAGGCCATAGGGGTGACAGGACACTCTGGAGGCATAAGATATCTTACAACTCGGGCATCGCAAATATTGGCAACTACCGGCACCGTTTCCATTGATAGTGCGCCGATTTATCGATTACCCTTTTGATTTACGGTAACTTATGCACTATTTGTTTAATTATTGTAATGGCCCCCTACGGGGCGACAGTTGGCCCTTTGATCATTTGGGGGGTAACCGTGAAGTTTTGACTTATCTGAATCATCTCTGGTCGAATTTATTTTTTGCCAGTCTGGCTTGAATTATATTGCTTTGCAATTTACAGAGGTTCTTGGAGCAAAGGCGGCTTCATTCTGATCAGTCCTTGCGTAATGAGAGCTCTGTCAACCCCGTATTCAACTTGAGTCGAGGCCCCAAGCCCTACGTGCCTTCTTCCCTCAAGGAAAAAGCAAGTTGAAGTGAAACATGGATCGCGATTGCCCCTCTACTCCTATCCAATCACGCGCGATGATGCTAAATGTCATGCCTAGTCGTGCTTTCCTTTGTCTCTTTGAGGGGTAGGACTCAGCCGCAAGCGTTAAGGCGTAACCCCTCTCCTAACGGGATCACCATCGCTTGAGCAGACTCGAAGTCACCGAATCAAGGCCAATTTTAGACATCGTTCTGGCTCATTTAGTGTAAGATGGCGCCGACATGCGGGACATGCTGGCGTGAATTCCCCGCAGGGTATGGCGCCCGAGATGCTCACTGCAATGCTACGGGCCACTGGCCACCGGAGTTTGAGTGCGACACTTGCAGCGAGTACTTCAACGATGAATATGATCGGCGTGACCACATGGACTATGACGACCACTGGGACCGAAGTGCCCCGAAATGTAGTGTTTGCTACGATCGTTTTCCGACGCAGGGGGAGCTGGATGACCATCAGGTTCAGATCCACCGGTACTGCGCCAAGTGCATGCGCTTCTTTCGGAACCCCTCCGACATCCGACAGGTTGGTCCCATGTTGCAAGGGGGTTGACCGAAAACATTCTAACGCTGATTTGACAGCACCTCAACTCACGGCGTCACCGTTTAACGGCTGTCCGTTGCCCCTTCTGCCACCAGGTTCGTGGAACGGCCACAGGTCTTGTCCACCATGTTGAAAAAGGATGCTGCCGCAATGCCCCGGTTGATCGGATCAGACTCTACCAATCCATCCAAGCGCGTGACCCCCACAATCGCATCACCGTTAAAGCATTGGAGTGGTATGGAGACCTGACCTATGAGGCAACGGAAAAGTCCTGGAACCCTTGGTGCAAAGGTTATGAGTGCTATTTGTGCCATAACTTGTTCAAGGACCTTCACTCCCTCAACCAGCACCTTTCGTCGCCGAAGCACCTACAAAAGCTATACCATTGCCCGGGTCGGAGTTGCGGAAAAGAGTTCTCGACATTGGCCGCTCTGATCAACCATTTAGAAAGCGAAAGTTGTGGCTATATGCGCTTTCAGGCCGTCCAGGTCGGCGTCGGAAAGGTAATCCACCCTGATCGAAGGATTGAACTTTGAAGAGAGGTGTATTCAATGGCGTCGGATGCAGACTGCATGGAGTATTGTCGTATGATTTATTGAGACGAGGGGTTGACAAACGTATTATTCTATACACAGTGCTAGGGAAGATTTAATACTTGGAGGGGTGAATGGGACAATCCGACAATGATCATGTATTTAGCTCCCTGGTTTCCCTCATCGTGCCACTGAAGTCACTGTTGGTCGATTACAACCATGCGGATGGCCAAGTACAATAATGTCGAGATAGGTTCCGCACAATCATTTTTATCCGAATAAAACTCAAAGACACTCAGAGGATACCTGCAAATGAATTCCGGCTAAACAACCTGTGGTCGCTCTGCAGTCACATTTCCCACCTCTGTACGGTCAGTGGCAACCTATAGCTGATATCATAATGGTACGCCGACGCATCCATGACGACACTCCAAAACGTAGCTACCTTGCACAACGAATAAAAGGATGCGGGAATCAGGTGATTCTGGAATTGAGTGCGCCATGATCTAATGATCTAGAAACTGGTATATGAAGGGAGAGGTCGCTCATTTGGTACGGGTGTTAGAGTTGCGTTGTTCATCAGCGCCGGTCTTCGAGTTCAACCCTTGGAATTGGATTACTATTGACCAACAACAACATGCTTCGATCAACCAAGGCCATGCGACCGATTATTCGCAGCCGACTAACGGCTCCCCAGCGTGGGTTCCATGTTTCCAGGCCGGTCCGACAGGCCCCGGCTGGAGGAACTCCGAATCCAGACGCACAGCGGTAGGTTAAGTAGCTATCTGATTCAATTTAATGTAAGGGGTTCTAACACATTCTCAATCGATAGGAACAAGTATATGATGTATGGTGCCGGGGCTTTGGGTCTCGGCGCGATCTTCTACTACATGACGGCAAAGCCCGAGCAGAAGAACGTACCAAAGAACGCTGCGTAAACGACCGAAAATCAGATTGATAAATGAAATGAGAAGTGCTCTTAAGTTGTCATAGTGAAATGAAATCGATGGAAGGGCATTGTGGAATGTCGTGTCGTCTCCTCTCCTGCTGCTTTGCCCTGGCTGGTCTGCTGGACCTCGTATCGAGTCCAGAAACGAGCTTAACTTACATGAAAAGGTGAAGCTGGGTGATATATGTTAAGAAATATCATGACGTTTAATCGTATTGTCTCAACCTATTGATACAATGGAATACGTCGATCGCTTTGCGTGATGCGATGCCGCCAACCTGTAGGAGCTACCGAGGACCGCTGTCGCAAACTTTTACTGGCAATGGCAATCAATACACCACAACTGAAGTGATGGACTTGAGTTTTGATGAACTAATAAACTGCGGGTTCAAAATAAAGTTGCATTTACAGTTCCAAACGCCGGTACATCATCTCGTTGCATGGGTTAGGTCGCTCGACGTCGTCCTACATTTTGGTGCAATGCCAGAGTTTTGCCGCTATTGATTAGAGGACACGATTATACACAGGAGTGACAGAAGTGAAAAATCTGAGAGAAACAATGTTTACCGCCCGTCTTAGGATCTCGGCATTCCCTCGGAAAATAACAAATTTCTTCACTGGTAATTTTGAATGTCTTTCAAGTCTCGGAGACTTTGTTGCAGACGGAATGAAGCGCTTTCGGACGGGCTCACTAATTAGACCCGCATACTTCCTATGTCGCGCTGTCGGTGGTGGTCTTTGCTTACCTTCCCTTCTGCTCTTCTAGCTATGGAGTGTTGTGGCATACGAATATTCGCGTTCGTCCTTGGGAGGCCTTAGGGTGGTTACAATCACCTGGATGGGGAATAGTCGAAGGAATGACGGCCCACTGCTGTGAGAAGTATCAATCTTACTTTCGTGAGCGATGACGAGTCTTACTTGCTGGAAAAGGACAAGCCTTGGCTGGGGTAATGTGGCAGCCTGGTAATCAATTATCGGATGATGATCTAGGGACTGTTATCTAGCACCCTGTTCTGGGTAATGAGCACTCCTTAGGGGAGCTTTATAGGTACTGGTATATTGGTGATCCGTATAACGGAGAGAGAAGATGAATCTAAAGGCATCCATTATAAGCCAAATGAAAAAAAGCCTTACTTACTTATTGCATTTTCGGTAGTATTTTACATTATTTTGTCGTTTATTTTACTTTTCTTCAAGAGCTTTTAGTGTTGAGATATACCGGTAGACTATCTCAGCTACTCTCGGGGCCTGATCGATGTGCGGGGATAAGGCCTTGGGGCGGAGGTAGCCCGCCCGTCCGGCCATTTCAGAAGACACCCATGGATAACGGCTTTGTTTGGCTGATCCACAGACGAGACCGCGTCATCATCCACGACGCTCTCACATTCAGCCTTGCTAGGCGGACTCAGCCCTACACGGAGCGGCAGCCGGTTGCAAGTTAGCTGGATATAACATCTGGGCCTTCGGTTCGTGTTCCGAAGCTTTGCTCGTGAAGTTGAGAGAATTCCATGGACATTTACTCATATCCTTAATCTAGCCCCTCAGTTCCACGGTTGAACCATGGACGGATTTTCGGTCATTTCATTGACGTCCCTCGGGTCAACAATCGCCAATAGAGCGCTTTCGAGCGCGGAAGAGCTGAAAGAGCTCGTCGGAACTCTGGAACCTCATAATGATTCAACATCGCAGCTCTCCGCCTTTTCTTCCATGCTCCACAAGCTCCACCAACACGTCACTCAGTTAGAGACGGCTCTGAACGGAGCTTCGGCCATTTCGTTGAGGCTTCAAACTCACTTGAGCCAGTATCTCGTGTCGTGTGATGGTACCGCGGCAGGTTTGAATAAGCAGGTGATGCGTCTGCAGCCTGAGAATGTACCACTTTTGGATGAAACGTTTCTAGTAGTGCAAGGCTATACGCTGGACGCGTACTGTCAGCTGTTTGACTTTTTTGTGAAATTGCTCTCAATGTATGTTCAAACCTGACATAACATGCGTGTTCTATAATTAATGTGAGGTGGTAGGCCAGACAAGGACGCTCAGGACGCCGCCCTGGACTCGGCCGAAGGTTCGGTGACGCTTGAGCAGATGAACCTGTCCTCACAAAACGCATCCCAAGCACGAGAAATACTACAGTCTGAAGGCCAAGGGGCGACACACGCATCTAGCAGCAAGGGGCCACATCCAGCCGATGGTATTGAGCCACCGCCGTACGAAAGCGCTGGTTCAAGTTCATGCCGGCCGGCCGCAGCTGGACCATCAAGCCCATCGTCAGGTTTCGCCAAGAGCATGTCCTCGTTGACGCATTCTTTCAAAGCTATGACAGCGAATCTCTGGTCTAAGCCTGATCCTCTTGCTACTGCCTTTTGCCAAGCCGCATTGAGAGGGGACATCCAACAAATGAGCGGCTTTCTCGCCCAGGGGGCAAACATCAATGGTCGTAATGGCGAGGGTAACACGCCATTGGGCTGTGCAATATTGGCCGACAAGGATGACGCAGTCCGCTTCCTTCTCGCTGCCGGGGCAGACAAAACATCTAGCTCAAATAAGCTCCCACCGCTGTTCCTCGCTGCTTCGGTTGGTAGCATCGGTGTCGCTCAGCTCCTCATCAGCCAAGGAACCGACGTGCACCAAAAGAGTTGGATGGGTCAATCATACTTTGTTGATGTCGTCGAAAGTGAGAACAAGGCAGGGATTCAACTGCTCCTGGCACACGGTGCAAGCGCCCATACAAAGAATTTGTCTGGAAGGCCGATTCTTGCTCTGGTCGTCAAGAAGAATAATCTGGAACTTACAAAACTCCTGCTGCAGCATGGAGCGGATCCAGGATCAATGGACAATACTGGAAACTCGATGCTGGCTTTGGCTGCTGCGAACGAGAACGTGGAGATGGCTCGCCTGCTTCTCAGCTACGGCGCAAACGCAAACGGCCGTCTCCTCACGGGTAATTCTTTCTTAGTGGATGCGGTTAACAATCGACGCATAGAAATGGCGAAATTGCTCCTGGATCACGGAGCAGATGCCAGTGCTCGGGACAATTTCTCCAATCCAATGCTCGTTTCGGTCATTCGAGATACCAAGCTCACAGTGCCAGACAAGGTGTCTACAGCTAAACTCCTCCTCAGCCATGGCGCTTCCCCAAATGTATCTGACGGAGCCTGGAATATCAGTGCAATTTGCTATGCTATGGAGACAGGAGTTACAGAATTGGTGAAACTAATGCTGGATTACGGTGCAACGCCTGATCGGAAAATGAATTCCGGGGAGACTCTTCTTTTGTATGCTCTCGATAACGGGAAGAGTGATCAAGCAAAGGCGCTCATTGAACATGGTGCCAACCCGAACGAGGCGGACAAGAAGGGTAGGACTCCTTTAATGCAGGCCATTTCAAGGGGAAATATTCCGCTGATCAAGATCCTGCGCGCTCATGGTGCTGATGTCACCCTGGGAGGTTGTGTGTCCCCAGCAGATCTTGCAGGTGTAATGAGAAATCCAGAGATATTTAAGGCTCTTGGAATCAAGGTCAAGGGCCCTTCAAGGACACAACCCGGCGAGGACGCACAATTTCCTGAAGCAGAAGCATCCGGATCAGGTCGACCACAGTCGCCGCCTCCAGGCTATGACAACGCAGTCGGACAGCCTTGAAGTGATAGATGGGGTAGTGCGTGTATGATAAGTAGTTCCCCGTGGCTATCCAATATATTTCTATGTATATGCATGTCTATATGTTTTATCGCTTGTTCAAAATCTGCTTCAACCACCAGACGTGTATTCGCGCATCCTTTGTTAGTTCAGGGTGGAAGCTTGTTCCCAGAACATTGCCTTGTCTCACCGCGACAATGTCACCTGAATCATCCTTCGTGATTGCCTGTGACACGCCGGCCTTCATTTTGTCGAGTCTACCTGGTAGCTTGGCCAAAACTTGCACTCGCGGCCTTGAGTCATCTGCGTGCAGAACCTCTTCTACGACAGGCGCGCGGATAAAAACACCGGGAAAAGGTGAGGGATCTGGTTCGTCTTTCAAGAAAGGTAGGTCCATGTTAGACTCGAAACTCTCAATTTGACGGCCAAAATGGTTTCTGTGAACGCGAACGCCGAGTCCGCCGATGAGTTCCTGGCCGCCCTTCTTGGTGGCGTTGGCTTCATCAGAAAGAAGAATGAGGCCAGCGCAAGTGCCCCACACCGGCCGTTTCTGAATCCTAGACGCCGTGTTAGAGTGGCTGAAAGATAATGAAACCATATGAAGGGGTTTTACTTGACAAATTCTCTGAGAGGTTCGAGAAGACCAGATTGAGCAGCAACGAAAGATATCGTTGTACTTTCGCCACCAGGAATAATGAGGGCGTCGCACCGCGCGAGCTGCTCGGGAGTGCGCACTTCAATCAGAGTGAAAGTAATCTTTGATGCGGAATCTGTAGCTGTAGAAGAGAGATGATCCGCGGCGCTGTGTAGGAGATCCAAGTGCTCGGAGAAACCACCCTGAAGAGCGAGGACCCCGACAGTGAGGCTCATCATGGTGGCGGGGACTAGCATGGTGATGGAAGGATTTCCAAGTGATGTTCCAGAAGTTGTTACGGGAAAGAAAAGAAGGGCAAAATACACCCAAACCAATCTGCTAAAGAGGGTGGAAGTGACGGAAATTGCAAAGAATATAGGGTTGAAAGTTGGGAATATCTCTCTCTCTCTCTCTCTATCTTTCGCCTCATATGGAACATCCTTGATTCCAAAGGTTGTGTGTGAACACGGAGTCAGTCAGTTCCCCACGAAAGTGGAGCCCGGGAACGATGGGTCTGCACGCTCTGCACGCTAATGCCGGCTCTGCAGCGGACCTTCTCAGAAAGGGAAAGACACCATCTCGTCTGGCTGCGGAGTTGGTTATTCATCTGGCACTGACTAACCGACTAACACTGTTCACCTGCCTGGTTGCGATGCTGACAGCGAGACTAGAAGACTCTCGCAGTGCATGCGCCCTGACATCTGCCGGATGATCTGTTTTAGATCGTTGAGCCTATCCGCTAGAAGCAAAGCCGGAATCATGTCGAGGAATCCTTCATGTATACTAAACAATCTTATCCCTTCCTTTCCCGATGGTTTCCGCCACCTCCGCGGCGAAATGTTCCTTTGGCTCCCACCCGCGCACCAATAAGCATCTCAAACGTTCGGATGAGATGGCCGAGGGAAAGTCAATTGGGGTTCCAGAGACTTGGACAAGTGCCGAGTGTCCAGAAAAAGTCTCATACTAACCACGCAATCTCCGCGTTTCTGATGTACTGTGTCCCCGCGTGTACTTGCGGAAGCTTGCTGCTACGTCTGACTCTGCATCACGCCGCATTATCAGTGCAGATCGTGGACCGTAAAAACGGAAAGTCCGACGTGACGGTTGAAGTTCATAAAGCACAGGTTGTGATATCATTTGAACTTTGGAACATCCATCAAGCTCCAAGATATCTCACCAATCTCGCCAATCAACACATCTGCCTCTTATTTCAACTTCATCTATAAACCACCCCTAAAATACCTTATTACCTTTCATCAACATCATATCCCTCACAATGGTCAACGAGGTCGTCGTCGGATCTGCTCCCGCTGGCAACAGCGAGGCCAAGGCTTCTTTCACAGTCAAGGCTGGCCTGGCCCAGATGCTCAAGGGCGGCGTCATCATGGACGTCGTCAATGCTGAACAGGCTCGCATTGCTGAAGAGGCTGGTGCTTGTGCAGTCATGGCTCTCGAGCGTGTCCCTGCTGACATCCGCAAAGACGGTGGTGTTGCTCGCATGTCTGACCCTGCCATGATCAAGGAGATTCAGGAAGCCGTCACCATCCCCGTCATGGCCAAGGCTCGTATCGGTCATTTTGTCGAGTGTCAGATCTTGGAGGCTCTAGGCGTTGACTACATTGATGAGAGCGAGGTCCTTACTCCTGCCGATGATGAGAGCCACGTCGAGAAGAGCCCCTTCAGCGTGCCTTTCGTGTGTGGATGCCGAAACCTCGGAGAAGCACTCCGAAGAATTGCGGAGGGTGCCGCCATGATCCGAACCAAGGGCGAGGCCGGTACTGGCGATGTTGTTGAGGCCGTCCGACACATGAAGACCGTTAATAAGCAGATTGCTGAAGCCAAGGCTGCCCTGGCCGAGGGTGGCATCGTCCGTATCCGGGAACTCGCCCGAAAGCTTGAGGTCGACGCCGACCTCCTTCGTCAGACCGCTGAGCTGGGCCGTCTCCCCGTCGTCAACTTCGCAGCCGGAGGTGTTGCTACTCCTGCCGATGCTGCCCTCATGATGCAGCTGGGTTGCGACGGTGTGTTTGTCGGCAGTGGAATTTTCAAGTCTGGTGATCCCGCCAAGCGCGCTAAGGCTATTGTGCGAGCCACGACTCACTTCAAGGATGCCAAGGTGTTAGCTGAGGCCAGCACAGGTCTGGGCGAGGCCATGGTGGGCATTAACTGCGATAGTATGAAGCCCGAGGAGAAGCTGGCTGGTCGGGGCTGGTAAATTTGGCGCAAAAAACGTAAGAAACAAGGCGTTCATAGCATGGAAGTTTAAAGTCAATCAATATGGGGAACGGGAGCAAAAGCATCGCGATGAGTCATGGGAATAATGTCATCAATACAATTTTATTCGTCTGTGTCCTCTGATTTTACTAGCAGGAAGTTAGTATTTCTCCAACACAGATTCAATGTGGACTAACATAGGAGGCATTTGTTAGAAAAGACTGGCGGTAATTGTTGAAATGAAGTAATGTAATATTATTTGCAACATACCTCTATTGCAGGCGTAGTGGACCAGAAGGTTCGGACCATGAATAACTCACCAAGCCATAAGGTAGATCTGCTAATTATTGAGCGTTTCCAGCTCAGTTGGCACTCTATTTGTTACCATGCAACGGCACGGATTATTTTCGCTATTGAGAGCCTTCTATTCCCTTTTAAGACCGAACCATCCTCAGATAGATCTCCCGAATTCCTCGAGCAGAAATTGAAGAATCAAGAAGACAAGGTGAAGAGGCTGGGGAAGCTGGAGGACAAGGTGAACAAGCTGAAGAAGCCGAAGGGCAAGGTGAACAGGCTGGAGAAACTAGAGGACAAGGTGAAGAAGGTGAAGAATGAAGAGGACAAGGATTCTATTGAGAAGAAAAACAACCGCGTCCTTGCGATTTGGAACCTCGAATAGCAGGTTGACAACGCATCCCAGCTGACGGGTCTTGAAGGCTAAGTAACAATCGAGTCAAGATGACATCGAGAAAATTGAGCCTGAGTTGAAAACGATGACAGAAGTTTAATAATAGAATCCAGCTAGGCCCTAGCCTTTTAATAATGCCGACCTTCCTTTAACACCTCAACTTACACCTATAGTGAAGAGAGATGTCGCGGCGAGTAAAAAGGAAAGTGAAAATAATAGAGATGAGGTGGACAACGAACACATCAGGGGCAAAGCGGGCTTGACAAGCGGAGGATGTGTGTGGTGATGAAGATGATGATGTGAGGGTGTGGGTTGTTTGGTGCGGCTCGGGAGAGATAGCGTAAGGAGATGCGTGCCACCAGGGTACACAGAAGAAGAAGGCGTCAACAGCTGTCAGGTGAAACGCCAGAATCAAAACATTAGGTACGGTATTAAACCATATGCTAGCAGCTGTAACTAACACCTGCCTGCCATTGTAGAGTGCAGTCCAGTCGCAGTTCAATAAACTTGGGACTTACCTAGGGCCATCCTAGGATTTCCGATCCTCTGTTTGCCACTCTGCTAGATTAGAGAATTGGAGAAAAAAAAAAAAAAGTCCTGGGCTCAATAGAATGATGGTTTCCCATCCTGCCATGCATGTAATATGATACCACACGCCGAATTGAGTATCAGGTCAGTTGTACCTGAGCGAGCATCCACAAAAGCGGCGATACATTACACAGCCTAGCACGATGTTGGACGTCAGAATACATGACACAATCCACTCTCAAATCTGGCAAGATTTTTTTATTTGGTATCAATGCAATCTACCCTTATTGCATTACCACTGGCAGCCTTCAGGAACCTACCGCACGAGGGCTATTTACAGATGCCTTTTGACAGGCTGGGCGAACTAATTGCACACGTGAGTATCCCATTCCCAACTTACCCTTATTGCTATTAACATATTCCTAGTTTACCAAAAACCAAAATCGAATTCATTCACATCTCAACAACCTACACCGAGAGGTTCATCTCCACCCAGCTCGTCTAAACGCAAAGCTGGAAGTGTCAGCGAGGGAGGTAAACTGAAGACAAACCGATCTAAATCTGGTCTCTCTGACACTAACGCAACAACCCAAACGGATGCCGTTTACCGCAATCAAACCGAAAGAGCAAAGGCTCTAAAACAAGACAGTTAATGATTTTTGTCTTATCTCTCAAAAGGAGGGATCTGAAGTTTGCCATATTATTCCTTTCACATAAAATAATACATCTCGCAGCTTGGCCATAATGTAAAAATTGCAAGTTATTATGCACAAATTTTTTAGAGGTTCCCAAAGCAATATAAATAGGATTGGCTACAAATCGACCTTCACAAGTCTTGGATCCTCCGACAAAGTTTGGAACCGTCTCTCACTTAGCTGTCAACTCCACACATGGTGGGGCAAAGGATACTTCGCTTTCAAATGGCTTGGAGGTGTGCCGCTACTTGAGCACCCAGGCGAGTCCGAAATATCTCTCCAGTTCAGATGGATGCCTGTGTGCTCAATCCGGGATCCGAGACGCACATTCAAGCTCGAGGATGAAAGGGATCCATCCTAAAGCCTTATCGGTCAGCTCATCCACAAATGCGGTTGGGGAACAGAACTACCAGCTGGTTGCGAGGCCTCATGTGAAACATGTGCTACCCTCCGCAGCATTACTATGGAGTTCTCGGATTCCCACTTGCCGGTTCGCTCTGGTCTTGTGGTGAAGGTCTGCCGCAGCACGAATTCCGTCCCACTGTTCGAAGCCATGATCAACTTGCAGTGGGCCATCACCCGAGTGGTAGTAATGTCTAGGGCCGCCCAGGCTTCGGAGCTTCTTCTCCCGGGCCCCGATGATGAGGACCCGGAGGGCGTTGATGTGGCAGAATGGCTCAAGGATGTGGAGGAAGAGGCATAAGATTTTGAGACACCCTAGGAAGGGACTCTAAAACGCAAGGCCTCCCAGACATCCTGAAGAAGGCATCACCACCCGCTACACCAATACCCGAGCGACCGTTGCAGGAGAATGTACTCCCATTTCGCCCAGGTGGCAGCAAATTAACTCAAGAGGGGAAGTTGCAGGAATACGCCCGGATAGAAACAGCAACGCAAGCCCAGTCAAGGACCACAACTCGGGTAAAGACAGAGAATATTCTCCCTCCTCAGGATGGATCCTGATACAGGAATAGGCACTTTTGCCCACTGACTTTGTATCTGCATTTGTGCTTCAGGCATAAGGCTACATCAACGGGCCCTTGAGGCCCTCGCCTCTCTCAAATAATAATAATAATCATCTTTCCTACACGTTACATTCTCACTTAACAATATTATACATCATATTGGTAGCAATTGCCTTCTTTCTACAAGAGCAGTCGCCTTACGGACTTGGCACGCCACGCCAGCCAAGGCCCTCATTTTATTGTGGGTCTGAGTCGGATGCTTCAAATGGGCACATCGCGCAGGATTGGGATTTTCTTATAATATAGCTGGGTCTAAATCTTATCCTGCATCGTCTAAGGAGTTTGTCTTGTATACTGATATGCAATGCAATTGTAGCACATTATGCCATAGTTGGTTGATCTTTTTGGGCTTTTTCCTAAGGGGTCTATTGCATAGAAAATCACACCACACTAATCGTTATACATTGCATCTGCCTTATCTTGTACAGAATTGGATTGCTTGCCTTAAATCTGCATATTTTACATCGGTATGTCTTGTCAGCATCTGAGAGGTGCACGGTGAGATGAGTGAGCCGTTGCTCTAACCTCTAGTTAGATTGAGTTGTTCGAACTCCGATGCTACATATTTCGACGATCCCACTAACCCTAACACCTACGTACTGTTGTTTGGTTCTGAGTCCTCCCGATAAACCCCCAGTTGAGCCGTTGCTCCTGAAGACTTCAACTCCTCCAACTCGATCGAGCCGTTCTCCCAAGACCCCGGTGAGCTACTGCTCCTGAAGACGTTGAATCCCCCTTGACCCGATTGAGCCGTTTCTCCCGACGTGCCAAGCCTCCCACTAGTTGAGCCGTGTCCTCTTCAAGATGAAACCTCTGACCCAGCCGAGCCATTGTCTTGAGCGTCTAGTTGAGCTTTTGCTCCTGAAGACCTTGCCCCCAACCAAGCCCTCCTCCTACGGACCTTCCCCCCCGATCAAGCCGCCCCCGAAGATGCCAACCAGTCGAGCTGTTGCTCCTGAAGACTCTGAACCCCCCCCCCCCCCCCAACAACCCGACCGAGCTATCCTGAAGGTCACAACCTCAACCCGATCGAGCTGTTCCCCCAAGATGCCCAGCTGAGCCGAAGACCCTGCCCTCCAAAACAGATAGAGCTATTCTCCCAAGATTCCCAAGATGCCAACCAGTTAAGTTGTTGCTCCTGAAGACCGCGACCTCAATACGGTCAAGCCGTTCTTCCAAGATGGCCAAGATGCTAGCTAGTTGAGCTGTTACTCCTGAAGACTTTGAACCCCCCGCCCCCCCCAACCCGACCGATCCTCCCAAGGCCCTAACCGGTTAAGTCGTTGCTCCTGAAGACTTTGAACTCCCTCGACCCAACAAACAGTGTTAAAGACCACAACCCCAACCCGATCAAGCCGTTCTACTAAGACCTTAACCCACTGAGTCATACTCTCAAAAACGTTAAACTCGATCGAACTGTGTTCCCAAGACTCCTACTGGTTGAGTTGTTGCTCCTAAAGACCTCAAGCTCCCCCCAAAACCGACCGAGCCCTCCCGAAGATTACAGCTTCAAAGCGACTGAGCCGTTTCTCTCAAGACGCCAAGCTGTATCAAATGAGTCTACAACATTCCTCTATGGCTGGTTTAGATTATTTAAGGAAATCCCCAGGCTTAGAAAGGATTACTATAAGACCTTCCTTTTGGGACTTTGGGAGAGCTATTGGGCCAGAAAAAGTAGGTTTTTTTTTTACGATCTTTGAAGAAAGAAGCAGTGAGACTCTTAATTGTCAGATATTTAAGTAAAAAATGAGTAAATTGTTCAAATGTTTCTTCTGCCTTCGTGTTCTAGTTGCACTTAGCGTGGCGGGGATCTTTAGGTTTTCTACCCGAGGAATTTACAATCATTAGGCGAATTTGCTGAGTTATTCTGGTATGCTAGTGAATACTAGGGGGACTTCTTGCTCGTCCTAATCCCTGTGCTAATATGCGAACGCAGGTTATGCGGTGTTGCAATTACGCGATCGTACGAAAAAGACCCTTTGGGATAATCGTAGTGAAACATTTCAAATTTGGGGGTTTGGGACACCGGGCCTTATGGCCTTCCGTAGCTATGACCGTTTGTTCTGGCCGTCTTGGAAGGGAGCCGCCTTGGTTTCTTTTTGGCACCACCCTTTTCGCCTAGATGCAAAAGAGAGACAACACTAAGGGATCTCCTAATCCTCACCGCTCCTATCTAGAGAAGCAGAAGCGATCCTAACATAAACTCTTCAAAGCAAAGGCCACATATCGTAGCTCGTGGACAATCAGAGTTTGGGCCTGCCAGCCGTGTGAGGGGTGTTGCAGACCCACGGATATGCAGCCAGCATCTGCGCTCTGCTTTGTGGTGCGCAGCATGCAACTCGCCACGCAAATGGTCGTGAGAAAGGCAAAACGACATTCTCATGAGGGGGGGGCGAAGCCAGAATTCATGCTAGACGCGCGAATGAAGAAATGCCGTACTGACAACACACATCCTCACACTTCAGCGCCACCTGCCGCAGCCTCCAAAATACGCCCTGCTGATCTCTTCATCGAGTGTAACACATACCACAATGCACACCCTCAGCATCACAAACATCGCCTGGAATCAAAATGGACTTAACACAGCCCACATCCCTTCTTGGAAATATAGCAAAATATCCTAAGAGAATGCCCTGCTTGCTAATAACCTTATAGGCAGCGCATTTTGTGGTGGCAGACATCTAATTATTACCGCGGAAAATGCCTCGATTGGGCGGCCAATGGCGTAGCATGAATGTATTGGGCCAACACACACAGTTATCCCCATGGTAGTAGGCTGTACGACGCCTGACAGATCGTGGCGCTGACGCTCATTCATGTTAGGCTGCGGCGGGGTAACAGTGATTTAAAGGCGCTGCTCGGCCGCCGGTTGGAAACTTCCTCATATTATAATCATCTCCAACGAATATCCAGCGAATATCCAACGAATGATCGGACGGACGAACGGACGAACGGACGCGAAAGATCAAAAAAACAAACGAGCGAATATACAACCATGGAGCCCGTTGGACTAGCTGTTGGAGTTATGGGGCTGGCTGGCCTCTTCACTTCCTGCTTGGACGCTATCGCAAAGATAGATTCCTATCGGGATTTTGGAGACGACTCACGCTCTCTTGCTGCCCGATTCAATGCTGACAAGCTTCGCTTTGAAAAATGGGGCCTTTCAGTTGGTATTAAGCAAGGAAAGCTCTTGAGTGACCATCACCACGCCCTAGGTGACCAGCGTATCTGTTCTATGGTAGTGGAACTCATTACCTTGATTCAAAAACAAGTATCTAGTGATGCGGACGATATGTCTCATCAAAAAATACGCCTAGCGGACAACGAGCCAGCCGGGAACAAACTATTTCCCTTGAACCGACTTCGCTCCCACCGGAATATGACTACCGAGTCGAAGAGGCAAAAGATTGCCTGGGCACTAAAAGGAAAAGAGAAGCGAATTGCCCAGGTTGACCAGTTTGAGATTCTAGTGCAGAAACTATACGAGCTTGTACCTCTAGATGGAGAGGGCACGCGGTCCGGACATAGGCCTAACATGACGAGCGTCGGTCGACCCGGGCACCCTCAAGGTTTGGATAGATTCCTCGTCAAATAGAAATTGTATATACTAACTTGCTAGATGGAATAACGGGCACCGGACCCTGGATTGCCGAACTTCGGCAATTGCTTAAAAGGATAGAGGAGGACATTGAAGGTGAAGAAAAGATGCTTCCCAAATTCCTGATTCTCCACTCATAATGATTGTAGCTGAGACACGACGTGACCTGGATGCTTGGCTCGGAGGCGATCTCCCCAACGATCTCTATAACGATTCAATTGAGAAACGGGTGGACGACACCTGCGAATGGATTCTGACTCGACCTGAGTTTAAGAATTGGCTTTCGTCCGACCTATCAGAAGAAGCTGCTAAATTGCTGTGGGTGAATGGGCCGGCTGGGTTTGGGAAAACAGTTACATGCGCCCGAGTGGTACAAAGACTATCAGCAACGCTCCAGACAGCCGTTGCACATTTCTTCTTGTCGTCTAACTTCGCTAGCCGTGACGATCCTTATTCGGCAGTACGATCGTGGATAGCTCAGTTGATATCGAAGGATGAAGCTGCTTTCGATTTGGTCCGCAAAAGGCGGCTGGCTCAGCACGAGAAGGTCGCGACAAGAGCAACCATCCTCACACTTTTCCAAGACATTGTCCAGACCATACCGAACTGCACATTTGTGCTAGACGGGCTAGACGAATGTTCCTGGATTGGCCAATACCAGAAGAGCAACGATTCCATACCTCGATTTCTGCAGGCAGTTGGGGGAGCTATTGCAGGCACAACTACTCGACTTATGATTGTGAGTCGTGATGAGCCGGAGATTCGACATGGTCTTGAAGGTAATGGCAATAAGGGTTTCATTGAATATCGAATAACAATCGACGATGTCCGTGACGACGTAACCTCATATTGCAGGCATGTTGTCAATCAAAGGCTATCGAACAAGAATGAAATTATTAAAGATGAGATATCTCAGAAATTGACAGATCGATGTGATGGCCAATTTCTGTGGATAAAGATGCAGGCAGATTGCTTGCGAAAGGGAATGAACAAGATGCAACTCCAGCGAGCCATCAACGAGACTCCGACCGGACTAACACACATTTATGAACGAAACTGGGAATTCATTCAAATGTATCCACCGAGAGAAAGAGAACGAGCAATTTCTCTGCTCCGATGGGCAGCATTTTCTCTCCGGCCCTTGACAATTTGCGAGATCACTGAAGCAGTGTTGATTCAAGATGGGTGTGCTGATATTCCTCTCGAGGAGCTGCCTGACTCAATTGACACTTATTATATCAATACTGAAATTGCCGACCACTGCGGCTCACTAATCGAGATTCGGGAGACTGCTGGGAACAAACACATCGGTTTGAGGACGGTGCATGTCACTCATTTCTCCGTCAAACAATTTCTCCTCCCAAGGATGGCATGCTCAGAAAGATATCTAGGGACCAATATTAGCTTCAATGCGTCACATGAAGTACTTCAACATGTCTTACTTGCTAAGAAATGTGTGCAGTATATCTCATTCTCCAAAGTTTGGCAAACAAAAGATGAGGAGTCCCCATACAACCTAGGAACAGCCCTTCGACATTATGCAGCAAGCTCGTGGTATCAGCATGCCGATTTGGGACAAGATGACGACATGGAGATGGTGGAGTTGGTGAACAAATTTTTCGACTACTCTAGCAAGAATTGGAACGCATGGAGGAGATGGTTTGACACAAACGAGCCAGAAGACGGAGCACAGGTAGAGATTACCGGAGGAAATCCGCCCAACCCTCTTTATTACGCTTCAAGGCTAGGGTTGAACCGTACAGTCAAGTATCTTCTGAGGAAGTCAGATTGTAAGGTGGACGGCAAAGGACCTCACGAAACAACTCCACTTGCAATAAGCTGCATACAAGGGCACAATAGGATCGTGGATGACCTGCTGACGGCAGGGGCAAGTGTGTCAATTTGTGATGATATGGGGCGAACACCGCTCTACCAGTCGGCAAAGTATGGCAGGACCGAAGTACTGCGATTTCTCTTGGGCAGAGGTGCAAATGTTCAAGTTGAAAGCAAATATGGATCGACACCTATTAATGTTGCCTCGTATTACGGTCACATTGAGGTAGTGAAGCTTTTGCTGGACAAGGGAGCAGACTTGACTATTGCAGATAGCGGTGGATGGACCCCGCTTAATGCAGCTTCTGACGATGGTCACTTGGAGGTGGTCAAGCTGCTGCTGGAGAAGGGAGCAGACTTGACTATTGCAAATAGCAATGGATCGACCCCACTCTATACAGCCTCAAGCAATGGTCACTTGAAGGTGGTCAAGTTGCTGCTGGAGAAG